>PVLD010003628.1:0-139132 GCA_004027595.1 Dinomys branickii
GCAAAAACCGGTCAGGGCGCCCAATCAACTCACTCTGGGATCGTGCAGGCAGGAAAGCCACTCAGATGTATCTCCTTGGGTCGAGCTTCTTCCTGACTCAGAAATCCTGTTGCGGTGCTCATTCGGCTCACCTGTTCCGAGATCCGTGCCGGCAGGAAATCTCTGTGGTCCCCCACCTCCTCGGCGTTCTTGCAGGAGCCACCGATGCTCTCCGGCTGAGGATGCTGCAGGCTGCGGGGTCGGGGCTCTGAGTAGGATCCTGTTCAGTTGCGCGGATTAGCGCAGTCTGCCCAAGGAGCGCGTTCTCTGAGTTTGCTCTGCTCCGCCACCTCCAAAAATTCCTGGTCACGGCTGCCTGTGCCCATTCGGGTTTGGGAGATCTTCCTTTTCAATTTCATTGAAGAGTTTGAGCAGCGTTGGCATTAAATCTTCTCTGAATGTTTTACAGAATTCTACTGTGAATCCATCAGGGCCTGGGCTTTTATTTATTGGCAATTTTTTAATGGCATTTTCAATCTCATTAATTGATATTTCATTGTTCAGGATTTTTATATCTCCCTGATTCAACTTTGGTAATTTGTACATATCTAGGAATCTGTTCATTTCTTCTGAGTATTCTACCCTATGGGAGTAAAGATTCTCAAAGTAGGTACTAATGATCTCTTGAATTTCTGTAAGATCTGTAGTGATTTCATCTTTTTTATTCCTTATTGCATGAATTTGAGTTTTTCCTTTCCTTTTTTTGATAAGATTGGCTAGGGGTTTATCAATTTTATCTATTCTTTCAAGGAACCAACTCTTTGATTAATTTATTTTTTGTAGTATTTTCTTTGTCTCAGTTGCATTAATTTCTGCCCTGAGCTTTATATTCTCTCCTCTCACCTTTGGGCTTTGGGCTTGACTTGTTTTTTTCTAAAAGTTTGAGGTGCAGCATTAGGGCATTTATTTGCTCTCTATCTGTTTTCCTTATGTGTGAGCTCCTCACTAGAAATTTCCCTCTGAGAACTGCATTCACTGCATCCCACAGATTCTGGTAGGCTGTATTTGCATTTTCATTTGTTTGTAGGTATTTTTAAATTTCTTCATTAATTTCTTCTGTGGCTTGTTGGTTGTTCAAGAGGTTGTCTAATTTCCAAGTGTTTACAGAGTTTTTGTAGTTCCCTTTGTCATTAATTTCCAATTTCATTGCACTGTGGTCAGATAATATGCATGGGATAATTTCAATTCTTTTGCCTTTAGACAGGTATACTCTATGGGCTAGAATATGGTCTATTTTAGAGAAAGTCCAATGTGCAGCTGAGAAAAATATGTATTCTGATGTTGTGGGGTTGAACACCGTGTATACATCTACTAAGTCAATTTGTTCACACCTTTGTTTCTGGTCTGTTATTTCCTTGCTGTGTTTTTGTCTCTTTGCATCAAAGGGGTGTTTAGGTCCCCTATTGCAATAGTGTTATTGATTATTTACTTTTTCATGTCTGTCAAGATTTGACTTACATAGTTTGGTGCTCCATTATTTGGTGTATAGATGTCTAGGATTGTTATCTCTTCCTCTTGCAGCTTTCCGTAACTAGTAGTAGCCTTCTTTATCTCTTTTGATTGTTTTTGGTTTGAAGTGTACATTGTCTGAAAACATAATAGGTATGCCTGCTTTTTTCTGGGAACCTGTTGCATGGAAAATTGTTGTCCATCTTTTGACTTTCAGTGTATGGATTTCCTTTTGGGTAAATTGTGTTTCTTTTATACAGCATATTGTGGGATTTTGTTTCTTAATCCATTCTTCCAGTCTGTTTCTTTTGACTTGTGAATGAGGCCATTTACTTTAATCAATATGACTGTTATATCTTGGCTTATTCTTGTCATGCTATTTACTTGCTGTTGCTTTCCTACATTTGCTATTTGTTTAATTGCTTGTTCTGCTTGAGGGTTCCTTTCTTTTGTTCTTGAGATTGTGGTCTCTTTGTTCTCTAGAATACCTTTTAGTACTTTTTGTAATGTTGGTTTGGCACTCATGAAGTTCTTCAGTTCTTTGTTGAGATTTCTCCATTGAATTTGATGGATAGTTTTGCAGGATACATTGGTCTGGGTTGGAAGCTGACCTGTAATACATCGCTCCAAGCTCTTCTTGATTGCATGGTTTGTGTTGAGAAGTCTGCTGTGATTCTGATGGGCTTTCCTTTATAGGTGATCTGTTTCTTTTCTCTAGCAGCTTTTAATATTGTGTTCTTTTGCTGGATGTCTGGGATCTTGACTATTATATGGCTGGGTGTGGTTTTATTTGGGTTATGGCTTGTTGGAGTTCTATATGCCTCATTTACCTGCACATCAGAATCTTTCACCATGCTTGGGAAATTGTCTGCTATTATTTCTGCAAATATTCTTTTTATGTCATTTGTTTTGCCTCCTGTTATTTCACTGACTCCTGTTACTCAGCCATTATTTCTCTTTGCCTTGTCTTGCAGCTGTTGGGTTGATTTTTCCTGGATCCTTGATAACTTTAAGGGACCCTTCATTTCATCATTGCTATCTGCCATGCTGTCTTCAAGATCTGAAATTCTATCTTTGGTTTCATTCAAACAGTTTTCCAAGCTTTCAATGCAAGTTTTCATTTCCTGCAAATCTCTTTGAGTCTGTTTCATGCATTCTAATCCATTCCTAAATTGTTCATGTAACGTTTCCATTTGTTGCCTATGTTTATCTATTTTTTTACCTGTTTCTTCTCTATATGTGTGGAGCATTTCTTCCATTATTATTTTCATTTCATTTTTTTCCTGAGAGACTATTTCTGATTTAATCTCTTCTATGGCCTGATGGTGTTGTTGACTTCAGATGTGATCATCTCAGAAATTTCAGATATGTGGCTTCCTAGTTCTCCTGTGTCAGAGTCTTCTGGACTTGTTCTGGGTGGAGTTGTGTTCTGAGACTGCATTTTGCTCCTATGTCTTGTCATTTTGGATGTGAGATGAAAAGTGCTGAGCTACAAGCTACCCAGGCAGCACACAAAGGACGCTAGGTACCGTAGTTTACCTGGATATCAAACTTATCCTAAGATGGTAGCATATGGTGGACTACTGGGCCCAGGAACCCCAGGCAATTGCTGGGATGCATGGCTCAGACCATACCTGCAATGGTGGGGGAATGACGGGTCTCTAGGCCATGAACAGAAAGAGTACAGGCCTCAGCCTTGAAGCTGATGGTGGCTAGGCAGGGGCCACTCCTCTGGGATCCTCAGGTAGCTGATCAGGTTAGAGCAGACCTCACCTCCCAACCCAAAGGACCACAGAGCATGAGGCTGTTTCCATGCTGCAGGCCTCATCCACCAACAGGGATGGGCCCTCCCAGTCCCAGCTCCTTCCCTGCTAGAAGGCATGGGGCAGAGTGCATGTGCAGGCCTCACCCAACAAGATTTCTGCTCAAAGGGCTGCTCAGATGTTGCTCCCAGGCCAGGTTCCCTGCCTGAAAGCTTCATGGCGTGGAGCACAGGCACAGGCCCCATTCAACAAGAGTTCTGACAAGAGTTCTGCTCAAGTGGCTGCTCAGATAGCACCCCCAGGCCTGGCTTCCTCCCTGCTCATGAATAAATTTTTATATTTTATGTCTTTTGAGTCATTTGGTTATTTCTTCTAAAGTTGTTGAATATATTTGTAGGGAGTTGGTCATAAAATTGTTTTAGTATCTTTTGACTATATTTAAAATTTTTTTTTATGTAACCTCTCATATTTTTAATATTAGAAAACTGTGTCTTTCTTTTTTGTCCTGATCAGTGACTAGAGGTTTATCAGTACTATTGATCTTCTCAGCAAATCAGTTTTGGCTTTATTCTCTTTTATTTTCTTATTAATTGATTTCCGTATTTATTATTTCATTCCTTTAACTTATTTGGGGTTTTATTTGCTCTTCTTTTTTCCAATTTCTTATGGTGGAACTGAGGTCCTTGATGTGAGACCTTTCCATTTTTTCTAATATTAATAGTTTATTGTGTAAATTTTATCACTCTTCTAAATGCTTTCAACAGATTTTGATAAATTGCTTTCATCTTCATTTATTTCAAAATAATTTCTGATTTTACTTTTGATTTTTACTTGATTAATAGTTTGCTTAGAAATGTTATTTAATTTTCAAATATTTGAGTTTTTTTTATAGTAGAGATCTACTGGCAATAGATCCTTTTTTTTTTGGTGGTACTGGGGATCGAACTCAGGACCCTGCACTTGCTAGGCAGGTGCTTATTCCACTGAGCTATATCCCCAGCCCTATTTGAGTTTTTTTATATTTTTCTTTATTGACTTGTTATTTAAATTGGTTTTGCTCGGAGAATACACTTTTTATGTCCTGAGTCCTTATATATATGAGGACACTTCCTTCATAACCAGTAATGTGATTTATTTTGGTAAATATTACATGTAAATTTAAAAGAATTAAGGTTCTATTATTGAAAAAATGTTAGGGAACTTCTGCAATGTCGTTTAGGTTACAGTGGTTGTGACTATTAATATTGATTTGTCAACTTCATTGGTTAAGAAATGCCTAATAAATTAGTAAAGCATTCTTCTGGTTGTGTGTGACCTTGGGTTCTATGTATGTTCCCTCCCCTGTTCCTCTGTATCAGTCAGTGCTTACTAGAGAAACAAGTTTAATGTAAGGTACACAAATATATAAAAATTTACAAGATTAGCTTACAGTGGCCACCCACAGAATCAAGTGTGGAGAGTGTAAAAGGTCTGCCTGGGCGCTGGAGATCTGAAGGATCCAGTTGAAGGCCTGTATCTCAGTGTAGTTTCCTGTGGGAGTCCACATCAGGAGGCTGAAGGGTCTGGCATGGAAGGCTGACAGGTCTGTGCTGGAGACTGAAGGGTCTGCACTGAAAGCCAGAAGATGACATGCAAGATGAAGGCACAGACTGGCGCTCCTCTGATGAAACAGAAGTGGGCCTTCCCTCTTTGTCTCCCCTTTAGAACATTCAGACACCAGGCCACTGTAAGATGGGTCATCTGTCTTCAGCAAATCCCCTCAGCCACACTTGGAACTACGCTGATCCAATTTAGTTGGGTGGTTCTCACCCCAGTGGACACAGTTAACCATCACATTCTCTCTAGTACTATTTTCCTGCCCTACTACTTCACTGCCATTAAATAAGTAGCTTTGCTCCACCCAGGGCTTTCCACCATAATGTTCCTGCCTTGGAGCCACCTGACAGTGGACCAGATTCTCCAAAAACATAAGCTAAATCAGACCCTTCCCCTTTAAAGTGTGACTGTCAGGTTTTATGTCCAGAGGTGGGGAAGGTGACAGATACATTCGTTAGTAGTGTTAAGTCGTCTATATTCTTACTAATTTTATGTCTAAACATTCTACCAATTATTTGGAGAAGAATATTGAATTCTTTCACAAAACTGACAAATTTTCTATTTCTTTATAGTTCTATCGTTGGGAGATTTATGTATTTTGAAGCTTTATATTTAGGTGTATAAATACAGTTGTTTCATAACCCTTGTTCAGTTAATGTTTTTATCATTACAAAATAATCATATTAACCTTGGTGATTTTTTTTCTATGAAATATAACTTCATCTGTTGTTGATATAGCTTCCATATCTTTATTTTGATTAGCACTAGCATGGTGTTCATTTTTTCATCCTCTTACCTTTAATCTATATTTTTATATTTAAAATATATTTCTTATAGGCAATAATACCAATATAGTTGGGCATTACTTTTTAAAATCTAAATGAACAATTTTGGATTTTAGTTGGGGAATTTAGGCATCTTACATTTAATGTGATTATTTGTGTTTAAAACTAAATTATGTTATATGTCTTCTTTTATCTGTTCATTTTAGTGCATTTTCTTCATTTTTATTTTAAAGAAAAAAAAATGGAAAATGATACAGGATTTCAAAACAAGGTAATAGATAATAACCATTAACAATGTTTAATATAGTGTATTGTTATCTTCAAAGTAGTTGCTCAGACTACAAGATATATGCATGTGAGATTGATCAAATAATATAAGCATAAACTGTTCCCTTCAATGAACTAAAATTCGTAGTATAACTACCTTAGCTATCTTGTGTGTGTGTGTGTGTGTGTATAACTTTTTTTTCCTTTTCCCTTCATTCTTTTCCCTTCCCCCTATCCCAGTTGTTCTTTCCTTTTAGGCAGTATCTTTCCCTTTCACAATATCTATTGTTGATTTTGGATCTTATTTACTCTTTCAATTTCTTACACTAGGGAGACAATATGATGTTAACACATATGAGTCTGATTTATTTCACTTATGACTATGGTCTCTAGTTGCATCCGTTTGCTTATAAAAACCTCAAGTTTATCCTTCTTTATTCCTGAGTAGTACTCTATTGTATAAGAATACCATATCTTTTTTTATCCATTCCTTAGTTGATGGGCACTTGGTTTGTTACCAAGATTTAGCTATTAGAAATTGTGCAGCTATAAAAATGTGTGCACATATATTGCTGCAGTATGATATTTTTAACTCCTCTAGAAAAATACCCAAAAGGGGAGTAGTTGGGTTGAATAGGACCTTTAACCCTAGGTTTTTGAGGAATCTCTACACTGATATCCACAGTGGTTATACCAGTCTGCACTCCCACCAATGGTGCAGAAGGGTTCCTTTTTCTCCTTTTTCTGTGTGTTGCATGTTTTTAGCAGTTACTTAGGTTTTATAATTTCAAGTTAATAATTTTACATATATAGGAACACACATACACATGTTTGATATCTTTTATAAGGTATCAAATGAGAAGAAAAAAAGTCACTGTATTTCTTCAAATAGTCACAATTTCTCATGTGCTTCCTTCCTTTTTCACAAACCAGGCTTATAATCTTTTCTTTTGCCCTAAAGACCTTCTTTAATATTTCTTATATTGTAGATCTGCTGGTGAAAAATTCTTTCATATTTCATTAAGTCTGTAAAAGTGTTCATTTTACTTTTGTTTTGGTAAGATATTTAAAAATCATTTTAAAAGAATTCTAGATTGACAGTTTTCTGCATTTCTGTAAATATTCTGAGTTTTCCTGGAACATAATTAAATTACTAGGAAACAGTTTAAGCCTTGCGGGTTTTGCTTTTAAACGTTGTTAGGTGGAATCAGCATTGAATCTAGTGTTGAATCTTTACTATTACTATGCAGTTTGAGGGGTATTGGTGATATAATATCCTTAAAGGGTTTGTAGAATTGAGGAGTGAATCCATCCTCTTAAGGATGAGTCCTCTCTGAAGTTCTCTAACCACTGCTCCAAAATACATGAATCCAGAGTACTACTGTTTTAAAACTTACTTTTGGGCACCTCTATCCTGCTAGTTTGGCCTGCCTCCCCATCTTTCTGTCGGCTCCCTCCCCAGACTGCATCTTCTGTATTATGAAACCAAGCCATACGTTGTAGGTGGTCTGGGTTTCTGAAGCTAGAGCGATGAGGCCACTGTCATGTAGCATGAGTTCGTGAAACTGAACTCTCAATGTGTATTCAGTCCTGTCTTCTCTATCAGTCTTCCAGAGCGGGGAAAGGCCACCGCAGGAAACGGATACACAGACACGCTCTGATTATGCAACTGATCATCCATGCTCAGGGCTTCTTGCCTCCAAGTTTCCCATCACCCTCCAGGAGGCCACTCACACTGGCCTCTTCTTTCTTTTCTTATCTCTAGTCAGAGAAGGATAGGCCTTTGTTCCCTTATCTTGCCTTGTTCAGGAATGTTATCTTTGTGGCGGCCTAATTTGTTTTAACACCTCTTTCACCTCCCAGGACCTTCACCCTGCTGCTTTCTTACCAAGGTCAGCACCAGTCCCCTCCCTTAAGAATTTACTCCTTATCTGTGTAACAAGGATGCATTTTATTCCACAAAACCACAGGGCAAGAAATGCCACATTCTTTTAGTTCTTTGAATCAAGTTTAATCTGAAGTAGCAGAAATTTAATGTCTGTCCTTCTCTGCGCTGCTTCTACTCCCCATCCGACATTCAGGGTCATGCATGCTCAAGACATCCTTGCAGCACAGCATTTTCAGGGAAGGCTTTATCTGTCCCTGGCACTGTCTGGTGGCCCTGATGTTCACTTGAATGGGAAACCTTGAATCTTCTGGCCAAATTTAGGCAAGACGTGCAGCTCTCAGGGTGAAAGCACTGTTCCCAGAGTCACTAACAACTGCCAAGGCACAGGCCAGTCTTTGTGGGAACCAGGAAGGACCTTGTCCTTGTCTCTAGTTGGATAAATGACCACTTTCCCCATCTTATGCAGGCTGGTATAACAGAAAAATGATAAATGTAAAGAGAAGAAAGGAGCGGGGAAACAAATAAAAATAAGAACTTAATGAAATGGAGACTAAAAGAACAATACAAAGAATCAGTGACTGGAAGAACTAGTTATTTGAAATAAACAAAATAGACAAACTCTTAGCCAAACTTAGCAAAAGAAAGGGAGAAGAGACATATCAATGCAACGAGAAATGAAAGAAGTGAAATTAAAACAGACACCACTGAAATTCAGATTATTAGTAACTACCATGAAAATTGTACCCCATGAAAATGGATAATCTTGTAAAGAGCAGATTCCTAGATTCATACCAGTTCCCAAAACCAAACCAAGAAGACATAAATGTTCCTTACAAGGCAATAATATAAACAACAAAATTGAAGCAGAAAAACATTTAAGAAGATTTTAAAAATACCAACTAAAAAGAACCCAAGCGCTGATGGGTTCATCACCGAATTCTACAAACATGTTGAGGGCGTTCTTTCACCAATACTCCTCACACTCTTCAATGAAATTGAACAGAAAGTAGTACTTCCTGCCTTATTTCTGGGAATCAGAATTAGTCTGATCCCCCAACCAAAAAAAGCCCCAAGTGAAAAAGAAAGTTACAGGTGGTTTATTCTAAGAGGGTTTTGGTGGAATTCTTTGATTCCTTTTCGTACAGTACAGTACTGCGTCATTTGCAAATCAAGATAGTTTGATGTCTTCCTTTCCTCTATGTATCTCTTCTGCTCTTTTCTCTTGCCTGATTTCTCTGGCTAATGTTTCAAGTACTCTGTTGAACAGAGGTGGAGTTAGCGGACATCTTCGTCTTTTTCCTGATGATGTAGCTCAAGTGCCCCTCTGCTCGCTGAACATTTATTTGTGAAATATTTATATAGCACCTACCATGTGTATTGGTGACATATCAGTGAGATAGAGACAGCCCTGTCAATATGAAATCTAGCTTCTGATGAGGGAAACAGGATGCGTTTGCGGTGTGACTGGGGATAGGATGAAAAATGGATGGTGTGGAAGGTAGCAGCTTGGCTTGAGGGTTCAACAGTGGGAGGGAAGTTGCCACCCGAACAGCTGTGGGACAAGCCTAGCACGGCAAGTAAATTTCAGGCCAAGTGGGAAGTATGCTAGCTCACTGCCACCCCACATGAGCCCTCTGTGTGTGGTAGGTGCTTGAAGCCACACTGCCCTGCTCTCTGCACCTTTCACTTATTATCAAGAGGCTGCAGATCTGTGGCTCTCTGTCTCCTCTCAACAAGGGAAAAAACCTGCAATATCCCACTAGCAGATACCACAATTAGAGAGTTAACTATCCAGGAGCTAGAATTCCACATGGGAGTAGGGAAACCTGTTGGGTTTAGAGTACCCTGGCTCAAAAAGTAGTATATACACTTAGAGAAAAACCTAATGGGAAATGAACAATAAAGTAGTAATTATGTGTTGAGTCCCAAGTATATGTTCACATGTACTGAAGCAGGAGAGGATCCTAGCCCTTGCGTGCCTCCCTTTCCCTATGCCCCTTGACACTGTGGGCTTTATACCACCCCTAAGGAATTAGCACAGGGGATTGCTTTGTTGGCTTGCCTGCCATTCTCTCCTCACTAACAGTTCAGGAGCAGAGATTGTATCAGGCTCGTCTCGCTGACCGCAGCATCCAGTTCATTAGCTGATGCTTTGCACTAACTCGGCAGACATCGGTGAAATGTGTGCACACATGCATGAGTTCATCCAACATTCAACCGATATTCTCTGAGCTACCACGGGGCAGGTAGTTCTTCAGATGCTGAGGATATGACAATAAACAGAACCGACCAATATTCCTGATCTTGTGAAAGGTTGTTTAACATTGAGGGGCAGGTCAGATGACAAGAAAATCAACACATGAGGAGGCATGAGCAGCTGCTGTAGGTGAGCGAGGGTGACAGAAACAGGCGAGAAGGGTAGAGTCAACAGGGCCCTGGCAGAGGGCCGTGTAAACCTCGTTAGGGCCCGACCTGGACTCACAGGGAACTAAAGTCACTGATAGCTCTGCACAAAGGTTGATGTCACCGGACATATTTTCAAAGGCCCAGGAAAACTCAGCTTGGCTTTAGAATTAGGGGCTAATGTGTCTGTCCTACTCATCCTGTGCAGTGATAGCAATAGAAAAGAAGCACCCTAATTTGGGTCAAGAGCAAAATAGAAGCTCCCTCTAAGCCATGTGGAGAAGAGGCAGTCTATACCGTGCTCTGAAGGGTCTGGCTGCAGGTCTACTGCCACGGAACTGCCAATATCACCAGCACCCTCGCTCATTTTCTAAGACAAACACCGGGGTGAAGCGTCATACCCTGGACTGTGATCCCTGCTCGACCTTAACCCCAATCTAAAAGCATCCAGAGACTGGAGCTCTCCTCAGGTCTCCGGGAGTCTTTGGAGAGTCCCAGGCCATCCCAGGGTGTAGACTGCTCTGCAGAACCCCTTCTCAAGCCAGATCCCATAGCAAGAGTCAAGGGAAAGTGTTGTCATAAGCTTGCTCACAGGCAGAGGGCTCTCTGTCATGGCCTGATTGTTGCTCCCAGCCAGTAAGCATGTGAGTCTTTCTCTTTATCCTCCTGTACCTTTAACACTGTCTTTCCCTATTTTATTGCTGTTCTACGTAAATGATTTCCTTTAGCAGCTTTCTTTTTTTAACTGTCACTGTTGGTCAAGGAGGAGGACCTCCATTTTTGTCTGACTCTCCCTAGAATCAGTCAGAGTCCATGTCCAGTGCCTCAGCCTTCTGTCTTCCTGCCATAGACTCCAGCTGTTTCTGCCTGCGCAGTGAGACTCTCCTCTGAGAAGCTTCCCTCCTCCTCCTAAAGAGTCCCTTAGGTTTGGTGAGGCTTATCTCCCCTTCCCACCTGAGGTACAGTCAATGACCCAGGCTTGGCCACTCAGAATCATAGAAATGGTCCAAGGTGCAGGCTACAAACCAGACCTATACAGCTCAAGCCTGAGACATGGGTGGATATTATGACCTGTTGCTGCTTACTCTACCATGATTGTGAGAGCAGTGAGGTACAATCCTGTAGCTACTGATTGCCAGCTTGGCCACCACTCAGAGAAAGCCCTCCTGCAAATATAGCCACTGCAGAAGAAAGCAGAGCTGATGTCTGAGAAAGGACAGTTTCAAGTTACCCTACCTGGACCCAGCCAAGCCTGAAATGAGTTCTGCCCTGGACTGTTTAGTATAGGAGTGTACTAGTTGTCTATTGTTACAGTCACAAATTACCAAGAACTAAGTATTTGAAACAACACAAATGTATTCTTAAAGCTCTAGAAGTCAAAGCCTGAAATCAAGCATTGGCAGAATTGTGTTCCTTCTGTAGGTGAAGGGGGAAAACCATGTCCTTCCCTTTTCTAGCTTCTGAGGCCATTTGTACTGCTTGGCTCACAGCTCTGTTTTCACGTCACCGCAGCCTCCCTCTTGCAGCCTCTCCTCTCCTACTTCTACAGTCAAATCTCCTTTCCCAAAAAAGACCCTGTGCTTACGCTGTGCAAACCCAGATAATCGCGGCAATCTTTCTATCTCAAAGTTCTTCATTGAATCAGTCGGTTAATCCCTTCCTGCCACATAAGGTAACATAGGCCTAAGTTCTAGGGACTGAAGTGCAGGCATCTTTGGAAGCCATTTTTCAGCTGCCCAGATGAGTCAAGGTAGTCCCCACCCTTTTTTTTTTAAAGATGCTTTTAGCTAGAAATCTGTCACTTACAATAGAAAGAGCCCATAGTATATATTTCTGAATCCACATCATCATTTTGCCTCTGGGGAACAGAAAAAACCCAGTATTGAGTATTATCTAACAAGCATTATAATTTCCTGTGTCACTTCTGGCTGACAGTGCGCAGTAGAGGTTAGGAATGCAGATTTTGAATTCAGACAACATAGTTCTGCGTCCTGACTGTTCCACTTAATATTTCAGCCTTTTAAGCTACCATCCTCTTGATCTATCAGAAGGTGATAACAAAGATACCTGCTTCAGGAGGTGAGAATCAAGTGGTAACAGTTAAGTGAGATAATGAATGCACTGTACGCATACTACAAGGCCATTCGTCAACAAACAATGCTCTTTGCACCAGGATAACAGACAATACTGCCTCCACCTCGTATTATGTTTTTTACACAATGTGTCTCAATCAATTGCTGCATTTTAATTTAGCTCCTTTAGAAACGGTTCCTGACTCAGAGAATGAAACTCACTGGGTCTTCACACTGACACCTCTAAAGATGTTGTTGCCAAGCACTTCCACAGAACAGACAATTGGACCAAAGTTTTACACTGTTGGCCATGCCTTCCCTCCTTTCTCCTTTCTGAAGTCACTCTGCCTTTGAAGCACACCTTCTCCATCTGCAAGGTGTGTGCTTTCAGCCACTCTAGGGAAGACAGTCTTCTTTATACCTATGTAATTTCGTGCTTTTCCCAGCTTATCTAATAACCATGATTTTTCACCTTCATACAGGAAATGTGATTGTTCCACCCTTCTGTCAAATTCAAATTGCCTCTTAATGCTCCAGTTTAACTCTGCAGAAGGAATTTCAGCCTGTTGCTCTCTCGGCATTATATTTGTGTTCAGATGCCACCCTGGACAGAGTCAGGGGTGTCTGGGAGCTAGCAGTCTACGCTTCAGTAACATAACAAGGAGCAAGAGGCAGTGACCATATTGAAAGGTTCAAATTTGGTGGACTACAGGCCAGCCAGGGGTAGTCATCAGTGACATGTGATGAGTTATGCTGTGTGGTTCATGGAGGTGGAAGTTTCAGTGTATTTTATATCCCAGATGCAGACTAATCAGAGGAGACATAACTGTAATTTCCTAGAAATAACTAAAGTGATGCTCAGCTTTGGCTTGGAGACCTGCTCATTCCAGAGTGCAAACGATCCACCTGCCCTTGTCCCCCACTGAGGGACTGCTTTGCCAGTTATTCCTACAAATTCAACAATATGTTTTTAAAATTATTTCACACTATTCATCAAAATCTGCTTGTAGAAGGCATTTTCACTTCTGACTATTAGCAGAGTAGTCAGCTTTATGGTGACTTAATCACAATAGTAATTCCTTTCCTCTTTGCCAGAAACAGGTCTTAGTGTAGGCATGTAAACTCTACCCAGTGAGACATTTGAGGAGCCTCGGAGACTCTTCCCTGTGCTGATAAGGTAATGGAGCCTCAGAAAAGAAAGCTTTTTTTACTTCCTTTCTGTTTGGGATTCAAGACTTTAGCAGTTCATTGAGGTAGGGGTGGAATTCATTGCTGTGTGATGTATTTAAACCTTTATTATTTAAGTCACTATTATTTGGGCTTTGTGTTACTTGCAGTTGAAAGTATTCTGAATGATATGCTACATAACTCTTTCCTTTCTAAAGAGACTATTAAACAAAATTTAACCATCCCTATACCTGCTTTGAAAACTGTGTGCAAGCCAGGCATGGGGGGTGAATGCCTGTAATCCCAGCACACAGGAAGATGATGCAGGAGGATAGCTGTGAGTTTGAAGCCAGCTGAGACTATATAGTGAGTTCAAGGCCAGCCTGAACTACATAGTGAAATTCCATCTCAGAAAAGGAAAAAAAAACAAAGAAAAACAACAACAACAACAACAAAAAACCAACAGCATGTGCAATCATGGTGACAGCTTCAGGCTTCCTCCTGAGCAGCTTTTTAGATGAAGTCAAGTGTTAAGAAATCTCAAAATGGTAGTTATAACCTTTGAATGCTCAGCTCTCCCATTAAGTTGGTTGGGCCAGGCCTTTATCTCCCCTGCCTGAGCAATCTATTGAGGGTGTTGCTGAGTTCTCATCGCTCAAACATCATTCTACTTGACAATGTCCCTGTTTTCTCTATCTTGATCATGCAGCAAGATGTCTTAACCACAGCTTGTTATGTAGAAATGACAGAAGTCAATATAAAATCCTCAAATGTGCAATTGTGAAGTATGAAAAAAACCCTTCTATGAGGCTGATTTAAAGATGAAAGAGGAGTAGAATCAGGAGTCACAATTCCCATGGACATTGCTAATTAAAAATGATGGCTTAATTAGTTTCCAGTTATTATACCTAACAGATGACATTTGGACTGTGGTTTTATATCTGGTAAAGAAATAAGGAATCTTATTTTTAAATAGGGTTGTCAAAGGGCAAATTAAAGATATTTGATGAAGATCAACTTGATTGGGGAAAGCAGTTGACCAAAGGCCCAAATATTTTATAGCTTTACTAGCTACAAAAGACAAATCTGCTAAGTAGATTTACTGGATGACAGGTAAATCTGAGAGACCTGAAACAATTACATGAGCATCAGCTCACAAGTAAGAGAGGCTGATGACAATAATGCTAGAAATAAGTTGTTCTACACAAGGGAAACTTCTACAAATATAGCCACAGTCTCCCCAGTACAGATGTGGACAGACCACAAAGAAAGAGACAGGCAAGCTCCAGTCTCCTAGTGGAATCTACCACCTTGATGAATTACCCTCCAAGGGCTGACCCTATAGTCTTTGAGATTCTGAAAGCTGTCTTTTCCAGAAAGAAGGATTAGGTTTTTTTTCCTTAGACATGGAATCATATTACTAAGCCTCATGAGACTTGTTATAAAAATGCAGTGTCAATTTTATTAACATGAAATGATAAATGACTGGTGTAAGCACTTGAAAATGCTCTCCCAATTACTGTCTTCCTTGAATCCAGCTTACAAGGAAGGCCAACTCTATTTTATCTGAAAGTTCAGTGGAATCACTGGATTTGTGAAAGCATGACGTGAGATAAACTAGTGTACTCAGTGCATTCTGAAAACAGTCTTGCCAATGGACAAAGCTCGACTAGTTCAACCATCTTCATGGCAGATGCCTTTGCCGAACGGACCAGAGTCTTTTGAGTTGACTTGAAATGCCCTTTCCTTCTGGATAGAGTCTGATGGATACAAACAAAAGTTACTTCCAAGAGTCTCCTTTCTCTCTGACTTCATAAACAGATTAAAATCCATTTTCCCAGCATATATTTCATAAATATGTTTACTGCTTTCACCATCTTGCTGAAATACAATATCTTGCAACTGGGAAACAGTGCACAATTCAGTGTGGAGAGCAGGAAAGTGACATGAACTGTGCAACTGTGGAAGCCACAATCTTCAGCTCTTAACCTTCTTTAATTCCTACAGGTCAGTGGTATATTATCTACCACATCTACCTATGGAGTGCTGTTTAAGAAAGGTCTTATATGTCCCTTTTTACAATGAATAAAACAAAGGTACAGAGAGACTTAAGGAGTTTCCAGACACACACAAACAATGGATATAGCACTTGTGACAGATTGTTTTCCAAGCAGAGATCATGAGGAGACATCCTATTCCTCATACACTTTCCACAAGTGACCTTGATATCCTTCCAATCAATGGTGGGGACTTTGTCCAGCCCTTGAATCTGTGTGGGTCTGTGACTTCAGTGCAAGGAATAGTATGTGGTCCTGAGGACAGGTAGCATAGATAAATAGCTTCCACCTTCTGAGAGCCTTGCTTTTGGAAGTTAGTCACCATGCTATGAGGAAGCAACACGCACCCTGCAGAGTCACCACATGGGGAGATCATGTGTAGGCATCACAGAAAACAGCCAGCATCAACTCCCAGACATTTATCTGCCAAATCCCCCCGGTTTTCCAGCCTTCCTTGATGAGTTCTGAGATACTGCGCAGCACAGAATGATCATACCTGCTAAGTTTGTTCTAGATTCCTACTTCCCAGGATCTGTAGACATAATAAACTAGTGATATTTTTATATTGCTTATTCTGTGGTGATTTGGTCACAGCCAGAGGAGCCAGAACAGGATTCAAGCCCCTGTTTGTTCACTCCCTCCGTAGTGCTCTCAGGAATACCAAAGGCAGGCAGGATGGTGCAGCACTGAGGACCACACCTGACTGCTTTGTGTGTGATTTAGGCAAAGTTATTTAATGCTTTCTAGGCATTGTTTCCATAACTGTAAATGAGGAAAGCTCTGAGGTGTTACCATGTTAAATTAGCTGACTCACACTGAGGTCTTCGCATAATGTTGGGACCACAGGAAATGATCCAAAAAGTTGCCTATTATTATTCTATCTAGAACATTCCTCTAAAGATAAAGATTGCTATTTTGACCCAACTGATGTGCCATTTCTGAAAATGATCATTATTTTATAAGCACATATCACTTTTCTCTTTCATCATCTACCTAGCTGACATGGCTACTTTAAAAACTAAAATGTAGTTCTACATTATAAAGGACCAACACAAAACCCCAACTATCAAAGCACAGGTTGGGAAACTGAGCTACACTAAAATTAGGAACTTCTATTTATCAAAGACACAACAGAGTAGAAAGCCGAGTTACAGTTTAGCAGAAGATACTGGAAACATATATAGTAGACAGAGGACTTGTTCAGAATGTGTAAGGAATTCAAACAACTTAATAAAAAGGCAGGGAATCTAATAAAAATAGGCAATAGGCTTAAACAAACACTTTATAAAAAGAGTATCCATAAATATAATCATTTGAAAAGGACCTTGATCCCATTGCATCAAGAAGATGCAAACACAAATATCATGAGACACCAGTACACAGACCAGCGGGGCGAAGACGTGGCAGTGCTGGTGTGATGCGGCCAGTAAGGGTGAACAAAGCTGCTCCCAACAGTGGGAAGTTAAGCACACGTTCTTCCATTGCATCAGTCAAAAACACAATGGCTCCCTGAAATCACATTTAAATACACACGAAATTAAGCACACTTTGTTATGGTTTAAATATGAAGCGTGCTCCAGAGACTCATGTATTGAGGATGTGATTCCCAGCACAGCAAGGTGTGGAGGCAGAGTCTAGAAAGGTGACTGGATTCGTGACTGCTAACCTTGTCTGTGGATTAGCATATGGATTTGTGTATAGCTGAATGGTTATTAGGAGAAAGCACCAGTTGGAAGAAGCAGGTCACCAGGGCGTGACTTGATAAAGTGTATCCTGCCCGTCATCTCTCTTTGACTCTTGGTAACCCTTGCTGTTCCCTGACTACCTCGAAGTGAGCAGCCTGCCTCTGTAATGCCATTTCTGCCTTGGAGCCAGCCAAGGATGGACTGAAACTTGTGAAAGCATGAATCCAAAATAACCCTTTCTCCTTTCAGTTCTGTACGTCAGATATTTTGACCCAGCAAGATAAACCTGACTAATGCACTGCTCCAACCACAAAGGTGACCAACCATACCAAATATTGGCTGTTCTGGCTTGAACTGTATAACCCATTCCCAAGAGAAAGGCTGAAGCTGTAATCCCTACTTCCAGTTTATCTGACCTTATTTGGAAAACAGGTCTTTGCAGATAAATGCAGGAAGATGTAACTAGTGTGGGTCCTAATCCATCATGATTTAAGTCCTTGAAAGAAATGGATTAGAGATGCAAGTAGGGAAAATTCCACATTACAGTGGGAGCAGAGACAGAAATGATACAGCTACAAATCAAGGTATATTAGTTATTGCCACCTAGCTCCAGAAACTAAAAGAAAGTATGGAACAAATTCTCCCCCGATGCCTCCAAAAGGAAAACAACTTGCCAACAACTTAATTTCTAAGTTTCAGCCTTCAGAATTGTGAGGAAATACATTTTTGCACTTTTAAACTACCCCCTTTGTGGTCCTTTTTTATATAGCCCTAGATAACTAATACGTGGACTTATATGAAAGGATGCTGCTTTCGTACCCTCCATTCTTCCCGTTTGCTGAGTAGAAATGATTAAGAAACCCAATCACAGAGCTAACCGAGGCTCAGGATAGCATCTAGTCAAGGGCAAAACTCAGATTCCTGAAACCTTCCCCCAAATCATTCAAGAGTAGTCTAAAATCCTGTACTAATTACTTCTAACACCCTTTTTCCTGAGACATGCCACAATCCCATAATGGGCATCTTCCTTTGTTACAAAGAATCAATAAGCCTTATTTGTTTAACTATGAGTATTATCCTCCTGGCCTTTTGCTGCAGAGCCCTGATGACATGAATTATTATAACTACTTTGAAAACTAGCAATAATTACCAAAGTTGAAAAGATGCATGCCCAGTGACCCAACAATTCTAGTCCTAGGTATAAGCCCAACAGGAATATATGCATATGGGCACATGTGAGCACCCATGAACATGTACAAAGATGTTCGTGGTAGTATTAATCATAGTAAAAAACCTTTAAACAACCTAAATGTCCATCAAATTGTGGTGACAATGACATTTTACACAGCAATGAAAATGAATGAACTCCTGCTACATTAAACTATGTAGATACAACGATGTTGAGCTTTTTAAATGAGCCTGATATTAAAGAACTTTATGCTGCTGTTTACACCAGATTCAAAAACATGTAAAATTAATTAGTGAAGTAGAAGTGAAAATCGTAGTTATTTGCAGGGAATACAAGGACAGCTGCTAGGAAGCTAGTACTGGTTTATTTCTTGGTGTGAGTGTTAGTTACAAAGTTATGTTTAATTTGTGATAATTTATGAATCTGTATACTTACAAAGAATGCAACTGTCAGGAAATACGTTAACTTTATATGGTTAGTTTTTTAAATTTACTTATTCACACCTTGTTTGGTATTGTGATAATGAGATAAAATGAATTATTACACAATTCACTCAACAGACTACTGAGAGCTGCATATACCAAGTACCAGGAAAATACAAAAGCTAATGTGCAGTACTGAGCCCTCCCTTCATGGAGCTTTTCTTAGAGTCACAGGAAGGTAGCATATAAAGATAACCCCAGAGTAAGTGAAACAAAGAGAAAAGAGGCATAAAAAGAGAAAACCAGTAGAAAGCCTTGGAAGTAGCCTCAGCCTCCTGTGAGTTCATGTATATTGCATGGGAAAGAGAATGTTAACATGATATATTTGACTACCACAAACAGACATGCTGAAACACATTGCACTGATCACTAATAAATTGCAATGTGCTTTATAAAATGTTTATGTGGTTATGTGTAACATATTCCTATTTCAAAATTTATTGCTAAATTATTTAACAGTTTAAAACTATGCCTAGATCACAATTCTTGCAAGGCTGCAAAAAAAGTCCACTTTAAATGATTAATTTTCTCGGGATAATCTCTTACTTTTTGGTTTATGGGGGGTGGGACATGGAAGGTAATTATCTTCCTTGCTTCCATTTTAACCACATCAATTGTCCAATTAGAGATCTCACCATCTACTCTTCCGTTCCATCCCTCTGCAGCATGCACTGGAGCCCAGCAGCCCTTGACTGACATTATGGCTCCAATGGAAAACCAGGGAGGGGGCCAGGAAGGAAACCTCCCCACCTAACTTTAGATCAACAGTCAAAAGTTCAAACTCAAGAGACCAAGAGTCTAGTTATGAACCTCGGCTCTGCTACCTATTCTGTTACCTCAGGCAAGTCCTGAATCCATTCTCCCATTTCCTCAAGTGAAAAAGAGAGAAAAAGAGCACCCCCATCACAGTTAAATCTGAAATAGTCCCCCAAAGCCCCATGTGTTCAGAGCTGAGTCTTTCAGAAGGTGACTGATCAGAACCCCACTCTCCTCTGTTGGTTAACCATTGACGAGATCATAATTGGATGACATTATTAAGAAGTAATATAAATTTAGCAGGTGTGGCCCAATTCAAGTCAGTGGGTCATGTGGATTCTCGTTCTCTCTCTTTGCTTCTCCATCTGCCTGTCCATCGTGATATTTCTGCCTTGCTTCAAGCCCAAAATAATGGAGCCATCTGACCCGGTAGGGAAAACTCTGACGGCATAAGTCAAGAAGAAAACTTTCCTTCCTGAAATATCTTTTTACAGCAATAAAAATTTAACTAACACAGCTTCTCCATAAGATTATGGAATTAAATGAAAAACAATATGAGACATACCCTAATGCTTGGCTCACCATCAGCTCCCAAGCTTGACTCTCCACTGTCTGAAATTACACCTCCTTATTCACTTCCTAGACCATATTCATGCCTTTGAAAGCAAGTAGGCCACCATCATTGGAATAAGTGTATTGCTGAGGTCTGTGGTTTATTGAGAGGAACAGTCAATGTTTAAAATTTTCTTTTTTCTTGACAAATTTTGCACGCTTAAATTTGGTAATCAGAATGACTGGTCTGAAAACAATATGCAGTATAAGAACCATTGTTGAACTCCTACCATCTTGTATGGTGAATCTCGGCATCATTTTGACGTTTTTTTTTTTTTTTTTTGCTTTACTTCTTACTGTCTTTGACTGTTTGATCAAGCTTATGTTCTTATGTCTAGTGGACTGAGCAACTTTATTGAAGATAGCAGTATGTAATATAGCAGCCATTGTAAATTTCTATCATTTTGTTTTGAGGTCATGTATCGTTTTTGTTGTTTTTGTGTTGTTTTGATTTTGTCTTCATTGTTTGCTTTGTCAGTTTTTAAATTTTTAAAATAAAAAAGGTAAAATAAAGAAAGCAAGTAAATTCTTCTGTCCAACATTGCAGTGGAATATCTGCAGTGCAGTGGAACATTCATTTGCAGATAACAGAATTTTCATTCACAATAATTCATACCAAAAACTGTTTAGTGGCTCTTATAACCATAAAGCCCAGGCAAAGGCCAGGATTGGGTACTCAGTAATGGGTACTCAGTAATGGATACTGTGTTTCTATTTCTATGTGTTTCTGTCTGTCTCTCTGCATTTATGCAGATGCCTACCCACCTCATTTCATGTTATGTCCAGGATGTGGCCATCAACAACCCCAGGCTTACCAGTGACAAATACTGTAAGAAAGAGGGTGCTTCTCTTCTCATGGGTTTATCACAATTCCCAGGAGTGATTCTCACTAGGTCATTTTAGGTCACATGCCTATGCTTGAACCAATCACTCTGACAAGGAGGATAGCATAATCCTGAGAGCTAACACGATGGATTCTACCCCAGCTGTCACATGCATAAGGATTAGAGCAGGACAGTCCCCCAAAGGAAGCTAAAATTATCACCTACCTCCACCAGGTGACTTTTTCTGAAGAAGAGTCACATTTTATGCCCCATTCCCTAAAGTTTTTCTTGTAATTGAAGGTTTCAAGAAAGATTTCACACTAATTAAATGAATCATGAAACAGAGTGGTTAAGCTGGGAAGTCATCATGTACTACCAAATCATCTTACAGATGAGAAAACTGAGTCTCAGAGACAGGAAGGAACTTTCCAAGACAATCCAACTAAGTAACAGCAAAAGAAAGAGAAAATTAAAATTTTGGGGTACCCTGGTCCAGGGTACTGTTTTCTCAGTTCTTTTTTCTGTTCCCATGTTTAAAAGTATGCGGTTAGTGTTTGTCTGCATCATCTCTTTTCGCAGAGTCTATAACACATAAGCATAAACTAAACGAGAGCTCAGCAGGTATGTTCAGTTGAATAACTCTTGTATAGCTACCACCAGGGATGAAGAGCAGCCCCCACAGAAGCCTGATACATGAACCTTAATTCCCAGTGTCAACATGCACAGTATCCACCGACATCTGAGACAAGGAGTACAGAGGTGACTTCAATCAAGTCATTTGTTAATCATCATTTCCTAAGGGAGGAGAAAGATGATCTACCTTTGTGAGCATTATGGGGTGAGGAAAATCTTCATTCTCTGTCATATCTGGCCAATAGTGTATCATAAACGTGCTGTAGGGATGATATGGGACCTCTAGATGATATAAGGGAAATATTACAGCTCTCAACCTGATATCTGATATGCTCAGTTTGTGTTCCCCAGAATCAAAGAATGAATTCTAAGGAACAAAGGAGGTTCCAAGTAGGAGATATTTATTGGGGGTAGAGATACTGCAGCTGAGAGACAGGAAGGTTCCCAAGTAGGTTGGCACAGACCTCACATTCTAGGAACTTTTGTGGACTAAAGTCACGAAATGGGTACAAAATATTGGTGTAGGTATAAGGATGAATGAAACTGTGGTCAACCAATAAGATTACTGAATGAAACTGTGGTCAACCAATAAGATTACTGAATGAAACTGTGGTCAACCAATAAGATTACAAGTATAGTTGCTTAGATACTATCGATCCAGTGAGGAAGCAAGTCACATAGCAGGTATATATGGAAAGAAAAAGACCTTTCCTGGAAAGGATGGATCAGGGAGGTCTTGGTCCCCATCCAGGTGCCTGGTGAGTGTTTAGAATATGTATCATTATTGTTTATCCCTCGGGGAAGTATGCAGGCGCAGTCACTCCATCTATGTCTTGAAGCCCGTCCTTTAGTGAATCCCCCTCTACTCACAGTCACACTGTGTTCTTGTCTTGTGTGCTGGCTTCTTCGAGGCCCAGCCCTGTCTGACTGCCTCTGATATGTCTACCTAACTTAGCTGTCTTTAATAAAAGAGATTTTTAATTTCCTACCCACCTATATTTAGCCCTTAGTTAGGGCTTTTTCAAGTTTAATTTATATGATCTCAACTATATGCACTCAACAGAAGGAGAAACTTAACTAAAAAAATTAAGCAGGATGGATTATTCTGCAGTTTTTCCCTAAATGAACGCCCATTCCAGCTTGGCTGTAAGGAGGGAGGCATAAATCTGCAAGCAACACCTTCATCCAGCCCTCACCCACGGCAGCACAACTGGATTTAATGCTGGCATGCAAAGACTGGTTGGGTTGCACCTAGGAAGAAAAATGATGGTGTGTCTCCAAAGGAACTGAGAGATAATTCTAGCTATACAAGATACTTACCCTAAGTGCTGACTTTGGACACTCTACATGGAACTTGTCTAACTGTACGATATATACCACAGAGAAAATGTCGCCATCAGCATAATTAGCTGACAGTAACAATAGCTAGCATTCATATAGCACTGTTCTAAACAATTTTATCTCTTTAAACTCATGTAACCCTCAAAAGAACCCTAAGAAGTCAGAAGGCAATGTTGGTGTGATCCCCAGCTTGTCTTTGTCTTTATCTTTCTTTGTCATGATCTTTAACATTACCTTCCTTTAACTGAACAGTGGGTCCCATTCACCTGGGCAATGTGGCTCATGCCTGTAATCCCAGCTCTCTGGGAGGTCAAAGCAGGAGGACCATAGTTCAAGCCTAGCCTGAGCAACTCAATAATTTAGAGAGATTGTCTCATAATTTTTTTTTAAAAGGGCCAGGCATATAGCTCAGTTAGAAAGTGTTGACTTCAATTCCCATACCACCAAAAAAAAAAAAAAAAGCAAATAAAATTTATTTATTTTAAACAAAAGAAGAGTCTTGTCTGTCTGAGGATGCTTTCCTCTTTAACTCTTCATGCAGCACAATTGGGAACCAAGAAAGGAATAATGATGGTGACTACTAACATTCTGAAAGTGTTTAGTGTCTTTCAGGGCTGTGAAACATTCATTAACGCACTGTCTGTGAGGTCGGTATTCTTTTTAGGGGAGGAGGCTGCATCCATTTCAGATGAACTCCAGAAACACTAAGGACTCTGATAAATGAACCTCATGTGAGCTGGTGCTCAAAACCAGTCTGTTTTCAGAGACAGCTGCTTCGCTTCTCTGTGTTTTCCAATGGTGTTAATTGACGTTTACAGGCTCATATTTAATAAGCAGATTGTACTTTTCTGCACAGTTGTGATTTGGAGAGTTATACAGGTAGATTTGACAGCTGCCATCCTGGCTACAGAAACCTCTCTGCAATTAGGGACTCAGTGGTGGTAAGGCCAATACTCCAGGTTTGAGTCCCTCTGGAGCCAACCAGCTTCCATGGTGGGAGCTATGAACCACTGCAAAAAGGGCCAAAGAGTGTGGGTAGGTCTTTGCGAACCATCTCCCCCAATGCAGGTGTGCTGACAATACCTTCAGTGCTCTCCCTGTATGGGAAGGACGGCCTTCGTTATACAGCCATGGAGGGGGTCCGCAGCCATGAGGACTGTACTTCCTATGCAGCTCCTGGGTGAGCCTTGAAGCGGGGGTCAAGGAACAACGAGGGGCCAGGATTCCCGGAGAGCATCTGTAAGTGTCCAAGTTCCCACAGGGCTTCCTAGAGAGTATGATAATTTCATTCTCTTTAACTTAGTTCTTCAGGACTTAGTTCCTATACATGGCCTAATTTTCAAATATATAATCACACCAGAAGCACTAAATTACTGAGCACATAGGTGCCAGAAAACACACCAACCTCTTTGCTCCCATGATTTCACTTGACTCTTACAACAGTTCATAGAGAGCTGTTATGATTCACCCCGATGTTCAGGTGAGGAGACCGAAACTCAGAGAGGTATGCTCAAGGTCACACAATAATTAAGGGACAAAAGTAGTTTCTGTGGCCAGATTTAACTCTCTTAAAGTTACCAAAAGGTCACTGGTCTGGGCACTAGGAGACCTGACTATTGTTTCCATGGCAGCACGTCACTCAGGAGTTTTGCTGAAAAATCAAGTGAATGGAAACATTGCACTTGGAGAGAGGGGCTCCACACTGGAAATGCAATATTTAAACAAGCTAGGGGAAAAAACTCACTGGAAAGTCACCAGCTTGGTAAATAATCCTTATAGTCTCCCATTTCATTTTCATCCTGTGAGGCTTCTAGAAAAAAAATAATTTTACCTGATATTTGCTTTTAATTTTAGAAAAATGACCTCTGCTATGTGGAAGGATATATTAATTAATTAATTAATTTTGTGGTGCTGGGGATCAAACTCAGGACCTTGTGCTTGCTGAGTAGGTACTTAAGCCACCGAACTATATCCCCAGCCCCGTGGAAGGATATATTTTGTCATCAAAAATGTGCACATGTGACCCAAGGACGAGGGGTCATGCCACTTCTTTATGGCAGGCCTGTTATCCAGAACAGAAGGGGAGAACGAGTGGCCAGGATTGCATTTTGTACCCAAATGCCCTCAGCAACTGCTCATGCATTGTAGACAGTAAAATCAGGATAACCACTATTGCTGATCTTGGAAACAGGTTAGTGAGCTTATTTCATATTTGACTAAAGGGTATATTTTCTAGATGGAAAAGGAAGCAGTGGATGAATGATCCTTAGAGCAGCACAGGCCTGGGATTGAAACATTTGGACAGTCCAAAGTTACACTGTCTGTAAAGTTATTGAGTGGACTGACAGTGATCCTGAAAGTGCTGTCCTGCAGGGGTTTAACATCGATGGGACATTTATATGATGGGCTGACTGCATTGCTGTACTCTAGCTGTTTACCAGTCCTTCCTGCCTCCCTGTCAATGATCAGAGATATCATCCCCTTGCAAACAAAGGAACTCAGTGTCCTCTGGCCTATGAATCAGTCCTGGGTGCTCTGTAGGTCTTCCAGTGTCACTACTTGGCCCAAGAAACAAGAAATCAGCAAGGTTTTTCAAAGGCAGAGAATTCAGCTTAAGGATTGTGGAGGCTTGTGTGAGAGTCAGAGAACAGAGTGTATGTAAGCTGTGTCCTTAAAGGACTTGAGCATTTGAGCTTGTGGGAGATGGAGACTGACCCCATTCTGGTAGACAACAAAACAAGGGGTAGAACTTCTGTAGGTAGTGATGTTTATAATACTAATAACAATAACTTTTATATTCAGCAGCAACAAAAACAGCATAGAAAATGCTCAGAACTTTGTACCTTAAAGCATCTGTCTGCCTCCACATGGGAACACACCAAGTACAGAGGCCAGAAGGTCCCTTTATTTAGAGTCTTTTGCTGGCCGTGCGTTTGGTCCCAGCAAGAGATGGATAGTGCACACAAATCAATTTGAGATGTGTTTAATAAGGGACAGTTCACAAACATGTAGGCAGGAGGTAGAGTGCCTGAGGGCTGGCAGCAGCAAAGCTCTCTACAGCCCCTTGTCCTGAGGGATAGCAGAAGTTACCAGAATCTGAGAGTCTTCAGTCTTCTTGAATGAAGCCAGGGCCCTGGGAGAGGATGCAGTCCTCTTGCACTGACCCTGCGGGGAAAGAACTCCCGCTGCAGCCTTTTCGTCTTCTCTGATGTCCTGCCAGGCACTCTGTTCATTGGCCAAGCCCGAGCAGAAGCCAAGTCCAGGAAATATGATGCAGCTCTCATCAAGCAGAGAGCAGCCAGAGAGGGATTCTGGGGAGTGGATCTGCAAGGAGTCAGCACACTAAGGGTGACCAAGCCAGCCCAAGGTAGACTACAGACCTGAACTAGGGAAATGGAGCCTCTCTTCAGGAATTTAGAACTAGCTGAGAGACAGCCAAGGGGTGATTTTAGGTGAGTAGGAACTATTCCGGTCGCACAGTTTTCAGAAACTGTGTTAAATGGTCACGGTCTGCTGTGTGGTTGGTAAAATAGAGATGGTCATTGCTTGAGAGGGCTGACTCCTAAATATGTACAGAAGCAAGTGGTAGAGAATAGGCACTGTCCAGGGTCCTGTCTGTGGTTTCAACCTGAAGATGGTTTGTGCTTGGCTCTGAGTTCTTTCAGACATTCCTCATCCTTATGATGAACTCCTTTTTGCACCAGCACCTTCAATGGGATTGTAGTTCCTTAATGTTTATAAATAACTGTCATCTTGGAGCATTTAATAAAAAGCAGGAACTGGGCTAAGTTCTCTACAAGCATTATCTGATTTCAAATAACCTTATGCATTGCTCATTTTCCGGAAGTACCAACTGAGCCTTGGGGAGATCAGTAGCTTGCCCAAAGTGACACAGACAATATAAGGTGGGCTAGGACTCTATCTTAGCTCTGCATAACTGTAAGTCCCAGATCCTGTGCATTTTCCTCTCCATAATTACAAGAGTCTTCCCTATTCTTTAGGTCGGCTTCAGGACATCAGTGGGACATTCATGTGATGATGTGATCGCGTTATTGTACTATAACTGTCTACGAGCCCCTCCCACTTCCCTCATGTCTCCTCATGCACAGAACCTTCGTGTTGCTGGGGCTCCTTGCCACTGTTCGCCGCAGCCTGGCTCCGCTTGTCGCTCCACTTGTTCCTCTTGCCTGAGCCCCAGGAAGCCGGCCCCCGAGGACTCCTGGCTTCCACTGGTGTCCAGCTGTTGGAGTTCATTCCCAGGAGTCAGAATTGCAGAAGAGGAGCGCGTGTCTTCATTTGTGCCTCCATGCCCAGTCCCTAGCAATTTTCTCAAGCATAGTTTCCTCCTCCTGGTGTCTCATCATCTCTCATCAATTCCCTCAATGCTCTGGCACCTATAAACAGGCCCTTCCTTAAATTATGTTCAGCGTTCAATGTAATGTGTCTTATTCCCTACAAGGACGCTTCCCTATAAACTGGATTTGTGAACATCCAATCTTGTCTTCTGGACTGCAGGTCTTGAAGTAGGGAGGCTGAGTACAGTAGTGTCACTTCACTGGACACACAGTCCCCATAGCTGCAGACCCTCTGCAATCCTCCCTTTTAGTTTCTGAAAGTCCAGGCTTGACCCCAAGTGAACCTGCTGAGCATTAGTGATTCTAGCTCAGGGCAGGCAGGGAGGGGCTCCCTTTGAGAGTCCTTAATGCACATGGCAGCCATCAGGATGTCCTGCAGAACCCAGTGACAACTCCCTGGATAGCTCTGTCATTACAGTGATAATGTGAATCAATAGTGTAGTAAAGCTGCCATACATTTATTTCACTCATGAGATTAAGTGAACAATTATATAAATATAGCATTCTGCAGAAAACCAAATGCTCTAGATGCAGAGGGAGACTGCCTGCAAGTCCCTAACCAAATGCTTTTCTTTTAATGCATTTATTTTTTGTTGCTTTATTGGCTTTACTATCAGAATCATAATTCTCACATTCAGAAAAAATAAAATTGTAAATTTGCTGTATCTTATCTTCCAGCATGGGGAGCTCAAACTGACCCTGCGTTAAGTGTGTGTGTGTGTGTATCTGTGTGTGTGTTTCTTGCGCATCCCAGAATATATGGTGCCTGCATCATGGAACCACCCTGTGCACAGCAGAAGCTCAGTAAATACCTAGGTGTGGTGTCCACCATAGCACTTACTGTATAAAATTATTACTGTGTCTGATTTTGGGGCACAGTAACTTTCTCTGCTTATGGACCTTACTTCCTTTAGCCTTTTCTTTTCAGCCCCAGCAGATATACGATCTAGTGTATCTGAAACATCTAGGGGGTTGATTTCATTTTCACCTCAGTCAGAAGCAGATGCAGCTGGCAGAATCTCCAGTGCCAGAGGCAGCATTAACTTGCGGGGGCTGGGATTTCCTCTCTCTCGTTATCAGGAGGGCTCTCTAATGTACACTCAGTGGTTTGAACTTGGCTGTAATTACAGTCTTATTATCCTCACCAGCTTTACTTATCTCATTATCTCCTCCTTCCTGTGTTAGAGGTCAGTAGAACATCCCTTTTATTAGCCACTTAATCCTTCTATCTAGTAGTTCAACCCTGATTGATCCACTTAAGGTCTTTCTTTGTAGTTAACTTTGCTGACATTTGAGATTCCCACCCCTTGAGTCCTTTCACTGGGCACAAGTAGTCCAGCTCTCCCGATCAGAAGTTCATTATTGTTAATTTTATTAGAAGGAAGTTGAGTTTCATCATTGCTCAATGATCACCATTTCATTTTTATATGCCCCCCCACCCCTGCTTTATTCTGGAGTTGATGTTCTTATTCTTGCATACCTTTGTACTCTTCTTTCTAAAACTTTTGTGAACATATTCATAGGAAAATACTCACTTTCATAGGAAAGGACATGACCTCATTCCCAATGTTGCATAGATTAGCAGGACACTGTCAAAGTGTGTAAGTGTGTGTGAGTGTGTGTGTGTGTGTGTGTGAGTGAGAGAGAGAGATGAAATGAGCATGTAGTATGTACAGTAGATGACCCTTTTATTGATTTAATCAACACATATTTATTGGGCATGTCTCCAATATGAATGGATAAAGGGACTAAATCATCTCAAAACATCATCTCTTTCCACTCCTAACTATACAATGCTTCCCAAGCAAATATGACTACAATTTCCAGGATATACACACTATTTATAATGAAACCCATAACTTTTACTTTATGTATTTTATAATCTACTAAGTTGCTTTTTATAGCATTTTGATAGTTCGCTCATATTTTTAATAACTGCTGTTGGAAATTTCTGTCTGGGAATGTTGGAGCAGGGGCAGAATTAAGACCAATGCTATGCCCTAAGCTACCATTAAGGCTCCAGGTTATTACTGGCATTTCTGCAGTGTTTCTTGGGCATGGTAGTGGTGGGTGGTGAGGTGACAGTCCAGGAGCACTGAGTGAATGTGGGAGGTTACGGATGCTGTGTATGAGCAATGGAATATTTTGGAATTATGATCAGGTATCTCCATAAGATAAAAAGTCACAAGATCCTCTGCCATGACATTAGTCAAACCTGCTCTACCTTCCAGCTAGACTCAGGAGAGAGAGAGACTGCAACCTCCCCTGGGCACTCTGCTAACTAATTCTCCCAGCTACCACGCTGGGCTTTGTAGGGTCAGCTGTGGAGTTAGTAGGGCTTTAAGGGAGACAGAGTATCCTCAGTGATCCAACATCAGAGGCCTTCAGCTACATGGTATTCCTTGGGGGTGTCCAGCTAATGGTTCTTCGCTTGTCTGGTGGCCTTTAGTGCATCTGAGATCTCTAGAGGGCTTGTTAGGAAGGACTGCCAGGACTCAGCCCCAGGTTCCTGATTCAGTGGGTTGGCAGGATGTGTGGGCAAAGCTAATACTAAACCCCCAAGTAAGGGTCATGCTTCTGGTGCCAGGACCGCACTTTGAGAATCGCTGCCCTGTTTTCCCTGTCCTCCTCTGTATCTTTCCTCAGGTGTGTTATAATGACAAATTTCCTTGTGAATTGGTGACATAGCGAGAAGGATATGCTTCTGGTCGGCGGTTGACAGAAGTGTTATTTTTTAACTTTAACTATTTCAAACATAAGAAAATCATAATGCACACCACTGTGCCAACTCTCATCTTGTATGTGTATAAGCAGTTTGCTTCTATCTGTGGCAACAGCAACTGCTTATCTAAATGATGCACGTGGTGTGATTTACTGACTCCTTGCATAACTGTAGGAGTGAGGCTCTCTTAGTGCACCCTTCTTAGATAGGAAGACACTGGGCTCAGAGATGTTTAAAGTCACTAAGTGGTGGGCCCCCAGTGAACAAGCAGGAGCCAAGCTTTGAGTCTAGGAAGGCAGCCTTCAGGGACTCTAAATTCTTTTTCTTTTGGTACTGGGAATTGAACTCATGACCTTGCACTTGCCGGCAGATGCTGTGCCACTGAGCTATGTCCTTGGGCTATAATCTCCACCACGATGCCTCCAGAAATTTTAGAACCTCCTTTTCTTTCCTTTTGCTAAAGGAAAAAATTTACAGAGTAGCTAAAGTTCTCTCTGTATGCTGTTCCTGACCACTTATGCAGGTGCCAGATCCCCTGAAATTGGCTGAATCATGGCAGGGATATTTAGTCTTTCACTAGTGGAACTGTCTCTCCATTTTCTGTTTGAGTTTGGCTATTCTGGCTGTGGAGAAAAACACCAGAGACCTTGGTAAGCAGGTGAATACCTCCTATGGCTCTCTTCTTACCTGCTGCCCACAGTGTCAGTCATCCTCAGCATTCAGCGATCCCACCAATATTTGTTCCAGCGCTGCAGATGTTTTCTCCAAGTGTCTGCCTGCCTCCCATTCCCCTGTACCCGCTTACTCCGCAGAATGGCTTCAGACTGCTGACCGCACAGCCTGGCCGTGGGCTCTGACCTCCCCACTGTTGTCTTTCACTAGACAACTCATTCACTAATTTATTCACTTACTAACAGACATTTATTGGGTATCTACCATGTGCCAGATACTCTCCCGGGCCCTGGGGAGACAGCAGGGAATGAGAGAGACAGGTAACAATCCCTGCACTCAGGGCGCGTCCACACCAGCTCCCCTCCAGTTTTCCCCACTCTTTTCCAGATGTTCCTAAGCTCCCTGCCTTGCAGTCTAACCTCTGGCCTGCTGTCCTTTAAGCTCAGTCCTGCTTCTTCTGTCCTGCCTCCAGCAAGAAAGTCAGGGTATAACTCCTTTCTTGAGCATGAGAACAGGTAGGAGCCTCAGACATTACCTAAAGAAATTTGAAATTAGGTTTCTATTGAGTAGTGTAGCCTTATCGGAAGCAAAATCACAGGAAGAAGTCCAAGCTGTAAAGCCAGACGAGAGGAGCTGCCCAGGTACAAGTGGGGGTGAAGGCCTGGGACCCTACCTTCCTGTGGCTCCCCATTCTCTGTGGTAGTTCCCATGCGCCTGCACAGCATGCCCAGGCTGCTACGGCATGCAGTTTAACAGCTGCCATGCTGCGGGGCTCAGAGGGGCCCTTTGGCTTGGGGCTCTGCCTATTGAAATGCTGAAGGGTTGGAGGAAAGTGGCGGAAACTGCCCCTCATGGCCCTGCACACTGCAGCCACAGTCTTGGAAGGCCACTACCAAGCCTGCATTTCATTATTTGCTTCCCTCCTTTTTGCCTGATTTCCCGGACTGCTCATTTCGTCATTGTGTTCTTTTGTTGTTGTTGTTGTTGTACTTGTCAGGACTTATTTTCTTTGAAGAGAAAGGGTTCTACTTGCATATTTTGAGAAATTGGCTCTGACATGTATTTCTATTCCTTTTCCAAAGAAGTTTCCCTGTACATCCTCTCAAAAATGTCATTAAACTGTAATAGGCATCTCCAATAGCCCCTTTCCCCTGCCCTGAGCCTGACTTAACCAAGCATTTTCTGGAAACAAGGTGACTCTTATTTAAGGATTCTAAATGTATTCCAGTCCTTGGCAGTCTTAAGCACACAGCTGAATGTGTGCTAAGTCTAGCATGGATAATTACACCAGCTGTGACCTTTTAGAAACATGTATTTGGACTAAAGCAGTGTTTAGTCACTTTTGATTGACTTACATTTTACTTGGTTTATGTTTGGTAAACTTCAAATATTTGCTTCCATGTAAGCTGGTTAAACTCCCAAAGACAGAGCCATGCATATCGTGCTGCTTGGAAGGCCCCCTGAGATGTCAGCGACACAATGGACTGTGTGAGCATGTGCATTTGCACACATACACACATACACATGGTTTGAGGCCAGTGGAGTGGCTGATGACATTTGGAAGTAATGCAGCATGACATGGCCATGCATTGCCTGTAAAGTCCAAAAGGGCACTGACTGTCAAGAGACCAGCATGAGCTGTTTCTGCTCTATGATAGCAACAAGCTGCTGCCAAAACTGTAGGAGAGAGTGCTTGGAAATGAGCTGCTCTCCTGTTTATGCTCAGAAGCTTAAGGTAACCTCAGACAAGTGAACACGTGGACACGGCCTGCCCTCCAGGGGCCTCTAGCTCCCTGTTGTGTCAGACAATAAAACAGCCCCCCAGAGGTGGTGTGATCACCAGCAAGACAGGTACCATCTCCTCCTCCTCTTCCTCTCCCCACATCCCTTTCTTCTCCTTTTGTGATCTTAAGCATTGAAACCTCCCAAATAGCCAGAAAAGAGGTCCCTAGAAAGCCTTTTTCTGCAGCACTGAGCCCAGCCTGATTTCACCCAAGCTATCACAGCCCCAATTTCTGCAAAAGTGGAGGACCGGGAAGTGTACTACAGATGTGGCAAATGGCAATCATGATACAAAATACATTTGGGAAATTCTGCTTGGAGCCACTTCTCACTCTGTGAGGACTGATTTGCCACAGGCTTCGAACTAACAGAATCCTGGGGTCTCAAAGGAGACCACGACAGCTGGGGTCTTGGTCACTGATCCTGAACTATGTCAAATGCCTCAGGCAGGGAGGAGTCAAGTCTTCCATTAGAATTTGGCTATCAGCCTTGATGAGAAACTTTGAGTCGGCAGCCCTGGTGGCAAGAATCACTCCAGACAGAACTTCCCGGCATCCAGCTCCAGTCTATGCTTGCCTTTGCTCAGCTTTGATCCTTGCTCTAATGTTTTATGCTAGTTCTGTTTGGATATTTCCCTTCAGTAATTGCACTTTGAGCTTAAATTCACATACCACCCATTTTAAATATTTAAAGGGTACAATTCAATAGGTTTTTTGTTTTGTTTTGAGGGGGTATACTCACAGAGTTGTAAACCCTTCCCTATAATTAATGTTGGAATAGTTTTATCACACCTTACCCTTCATGATCAACCCTCATCCCTCTCCCCAGACCCAAGGAACATCTAATCTCCTTTTTTATGTGTAAATTTGTCTATATAACATTTTACATAAATAGAATCATACAACATGTAGACTTTTTTTGTTTGACTTCCTACACTTACCATAATTATTTTCAAGGTTTTCCCATATTTTAGCATCTACCAGTACTTCATTTCCTTTTTGTGGCTGGATAATACTTCATTTTGTCTATATGCTAGATTTAATATATCCATTTGTCAGTTAGTTGATGGATATTTAGGTTGTTTCTACTTTTAGCTGTTATGAAAACTGCTTCTTTGAACATTTGTGTGCAAATGTTTGTGTGGATGTGTTTTCATTTTTCTTGAGTATCTCCCTAATAGTGGAATTTCTGTGCTATGTTTAACTTTCTGTGGAACTGCTAGACTGTTCTCTAAAGTAATTGTACCATTTTACAATCTTATCAGCAATGTAGGCATGTTCCAGTTTTTCTGTATCTTTACCAACACTTGTTACTATCTGTCTTTTTAATTATAACTATCTTAGTGGGTATGGGTTGGAATTGTACTATGGCCTGATTGGAATTTAGCATCTTGTGAAACCTGCACTTAACCTCAGCAGTTTCCAGGCCTCCCCATCTATGCTTCATCCAGTGGCCATCTTAGGGCAAAACTTACAATCCCGGTAAGTGGATCAAGTTCTGGTTGTCTATGTTTGCTATTTTTAGAGACACACCATCTTGGTTCCTGTCTGACAAACAAGGTATTTTGTTTTCTAGCTTTGATTTCCTTTTAAACCTGAACATCCATCCTAACCTATGGCTTCCCATTTCAGCCTAGGAATATGACCATTTCCTCCATGAAATGAGCTCAGTTATCCAGGAGAAAATGTGCTTCGAACATCCCACTGCTCCACAAAAGCTGAGTGAAGTAGTCCACGTGAATTCTACCAGCCAGAAACCTGGCCCATGGGTATTGCCAAGAAATGCTGCCTTTCTTCTTCCTTCTCTTTGCCTTGTGTATGAATTTCCTGTGGCTGATATAACAAATTCCTTTACAAGTTCATGGCTTGAAACAACATAAATATGTTACTTTAAAGTTACATAGATTAGAAATCCAACATGGGTCTCTCTGGGCTAAGATCAAGAAACAGGCACGTCTGGTTCCTTCGGAGGCTCCAAGGAGGAAATCTGTTCCCTTGCTTTTTCTCCCTTCCAGGAGCCACTCGTATTCCTTAGCTTGTGGCCTCCTCCTCTGTCTTCAAAGCCTGAAGCATTGCATCTCTTAGGCTCTGTTTTCATAGCTGTATCTTCTATTTTCTTCTCTTGCCTCCTCCTTCCAATGATAAGGACCCTTGTGATTACATTAACCCAGCCAGATGATCTAGGGTAATCTCCCTATTCTAAGGTCACCTGGTTAGCAACTTTAATTCCATCTGCAAGACTTTAATTGTTCATTCTCATACCACAGCTTATTCACAGGTTCTGAAGATTCCTATGTGGACATCTTTGGGATCCAGACTTCTATGTAACATGTCTTGTTTTCTTTATCTTCCACACTCTTTCTCTTCTCCCATTTTTCTTCCTTTTCTTTATGTCTTCCTTTTCTCCCTACCTTCTCTGCTGCTTGCTCCTACCAGATTTTAATAGGGAAAGAAATTGAGCAGATTGTCACTTGACCAAACATGCCAGTCAAATGGCAGGTCAGTGAAGGTTTTGGGGTCATTACAAAAATGCTAAAGGCAGTAAAAGGTGTCTATCAAAATCAACCTTGTAACCTGTAGCTCTGTCAGAGTATGCTTTTAAATGGAGTTTCATTTCATAAAGTTCATTTTCTGAGAATATTATGAATTTGCAAATTGTAGAAAGCAATTCTTTCATCCTTTAATCAGAACCATTCAAAAGGCAAGTTATTCAGGCATCATACACAAAAAGGATAAATTGCTGGGTGGTGCAATTGCATGGTGAGCTAGAGAGGAAATGGGGGAAAGGACCTTTGGCAGGTGCTTTCTGCCCTGTGACCTTCATTCCAGCTCCTCAGTGAAGGCTGATGAGATAACATTCTGGACTAACTGGTTTAAAACTTAAAAACCAAACTTGGAGGATGAATAAGGGAAGAATGAAAGATAACAGAGTCACAAAGCAATCTAGACTTTCATTTTTAATTTCTCCTTGAGCGGATTTGCAAAATGACAGATGAAATCCATTTTATTCACTAAAATACTCTTACTTAAGATGTGTAATTTGCAAAGAGAAACACTATTCAATGGCTGTAGGGCAAGACACTTGTGAAGGAGAGGGAAAGAGGGAGGAAGAGGGAGAGGGAGAGAAAGAGAGGCACCCAAATGTCAATACTCTTCATTACAGTAAGCTAAGACTAACATGTTTACCTTTAATCACATCATGGAGCTGGGAAGGCATGGTTTTTTGTCCGTAGTGGTTGCTTTTCATTTCCTGGCCACCCAGCACCGAACTCTTTGCTTAGATTTTGTAGTACTAGTGACCTAATGTAGAGGCTAAACAGGGAGGTTCTTCAGAGGCAGAGTGGCTCTCTGTCATAGGCCTGGCCAGTCAGGATTGGGTGGGCCCTGGAAAAGGGGCGGCTAGGATTCATCAGTGGCAGCTGCCGTTGAGTCTCTTAGCACCTGGATGGCGGCACCCTCAGGTAGACGGTTTGCCGAAAGATGCTGCTGCTGGGTCCCCTGAGACTGTCTTGGTTCTTCCTCATTCTCCAAATTGGATCTTTTGTCCCTCCTATCCCTCTTGTGAGGCCCAGTTTTGTCCTCTCAGTTATGTCTCTGCCAAACATTATAAAAGTTGTTTTCTGTTGCTTGGAACTCAGAATCCTGGCAAAAAAGACTTGTGTATTTCCTAGTGAAAAATAAAACGTAGTGGTCATGGATTATACCCACACACAGGGAGTCTAGGCATTAGGGCTTAGAAATAAGTGCTTTCCTCCTTCAGCAAATGGATCTTGCACCAGTTCTTTGCATGTTTAGTTCCTCCTGGATATTCCAGTCATGGCTCAATGCCTCTGATTCAGAAACAACCAGGGGAGGCCTCCTATTCCCACCCTTGAACAACCAGCTTGGTCCAAGTCAACCACCTGTCTCCCTCTCTCAAAGAGGTTCAGACCCTGGCTATACATTGGAGTAACCTAGGAAGATTTAAAATGCTAATGCCCCAGTCTCACTCACCACAGAGTCTGACTTAATTAGTCTGGCAATCAGCCTGGGCATCTGGATTTTAAAAATCAACTCCTGTGATTCTAATGTGCAGTTGAGGTAGAGAAATCCTGACTTATCATGCCATCCTACTTTAATTCTCTGCAAGATACTTACCCTGTAGTATGTCTTCTACCTTTCTGATTTGAATACTGCCATCTTCCTGCACCAGAACGTAAGGTTAGTGAGAACAGGATTGTTGTCTTGTTGGTGTGCTCACAGTAAATGACACCACAGACACAGAGAGAATGAATGAGTAATGCACTGTCTCTCTGCTCTTCTCAGCTGTTTGTCTTTCAGGAGGCCTGGGCTTGCTGTGGGTGATCCCTGAGCACCCCTCTTGAGGTCTTTCCCATCTGGGAGTCCATCTATGTTGTTGCCCTATGGGCTTGGTGCCTTGGACAGTAGCATTGCTGGCTTCACAGGGTTGGGGGAGGCAGCCATAAAGTTTTAGATTCCTTGTGTGAGGAGGTCGGTTGGGGAGAAGTTTAGCCTTGTCACATTGCTTAGTGAAGACTTGACAAAACAGTACATTTTCCTTAAGCACTAAGGATGTTCCTCATGTTCTTCTTGGATCTCATCTGAGCTTCTTGGGTTTAAATTCTGACTCTTGAGCAAGTCACCTTATCCTTCTATATATACTTCATGTTTTTATGCATAAAATAAAATTAATTGTTATAATACTTTTCTCACAAGTCTGTGTGAAGTGAATTTCCTGATTTTGCAGATTAACTCAAGGGCTGTAGGTGGTGGTAGAAGGTTACTGGTGCTGAGTTTATGAAGAAATGTGGGGAGAGAGGGATGGGCCACACAGACCAGTCTGCTAGCCAAGATGGCAAACTGAGTGCTTGTGATGGACTTGGTATCATCAGATGTGTTGTTCACAGATGCTCATGTGAAATCGTCATGGCCAGATGTGCCAGGCACTTCCATGGATGAGAACATGGATGCTGAGTTGTGGATTCAGGTCACACAGATGGGTAACAGGTTAGCTGATGTCCAAACCCAAGAAGGCCGCCTGACTCAGAGCCCAAGGTAGCCGGCTGCTATTAAGAGCTTGCTCCCATGGTGTCTGTTGGGGTTGACACAATTCCTGGGCCTGAGGGGCTGAGCTGGCAGAGGGCGAGTTTGAGCAGCTGGGGTAAGGGGAGCGGGCTAAGATGTCTTGCTGAAGCTGGACTGGGAACATCACGGAAGAGGGATAGCCAGTGAGAACACTGCAGGCAGCAGGGATGGGGCCCACGGGGCCAAGATGGCCGAGCTACAAGAGGAAGCCACTGCACGTGCTGCTCTTCGATCACTTCATGTGCAGCTGGGATTTCTGCAGAGCCACTGCATGAATTCCCTTCATTGTCCTGACTTCCTCTGGTTCCTGGGATTCTGGTATCTCCCTTTCTCTCTCCCCTACTGCTTCTCCAGTTTGTCCTAGGGACACTCAGCACAGTGACCCATTTATTTAATAAATAATAAATATCTGGGCCTGATTCTGGCCAAGGGATCACAGCAGGTCAGATAGTGAGGTTCGGTTGCCGTCAGTCCCCACTGCAGACACTTTGGTCACGGCAGAACACCACAAACCACAGATCTCCTGCCAGCCTGGCTTCTCATTTGCTGAAGCTTTCCTGGCTGGTCAGACACCAAGCTGGAGGCCAGAAAGAGAGTAATCACACACTCAGGTGGGCTGGCCTGTTTCCCTCTCAAGGCCCTCAGATCTGCTATTAGATGATGCTTCTGACTGCAGGGAGCACAGAGGCCTAAAGCTGCCCAAGTCCTCTGAGTGTGTTGTGACTGTGCTTGGACTCCAAGGATAAAGAAGGTGGAGCCAAAGATCAGAAAATTGTTTCCCTCCACTGTAGGAAGTGTCCCAAAGTGTGAATGCCCCAGGCCGCTGGGGCTCTTAGGAAAAGGTCACGGCTTTGCCTTGCTCACATCACCCCTGGCCTGGATTTCTGTGGTGACCTCCCCTCAAGAGCAGGATATGTGACAGAACACTTTTCACTTTGCAATTCCTGTCCATACTCAGTGAAATACTGCCCAAGGTAGAGCTAGAGGGAGTGTGGCACAGGAAACCAGGGGCTTCACACCTCCAGCCCCAGGAGACACTCTCTTTTATTCAGGTCACTGCTCGTGTGGGACAGGCTCTCACCCCACTTACCCCAGCTGTCACTTCACTAGGATGGGTGACATGTAGTCATTAATGTACTTCTCTCTGAACCCTATGAGAGCAGGATGTTCCGTCACTTTCCTTCTCCCTTCTAACAGAAAGTGTTGACTGTTTTGCAGTATGCAGTCTTCCTTCCTTGGTAACAGAACCCCGAATTCTTAGTTCAGCAATGTGCCCAGCTGAAAGATCGCATTTCTCAGCTTCCCTTGCAGCTAGGTGGAAACCAGGTGAAGTCCTGGATGTACATTATGGTCTAAAACCAATGTAAAGTCTAACTGGTGATGTGTAACTCTGCTGGGAGAAGACCCTGTTGCTCTTTCTACTCCTTGGCAAGTACATGTACTGGCTGGAGCTGGGGCAGCCATAATTAGAACAGGAAGTGAAACTGCAGGTTGATAACAAATCATTTGAAGGCTGGGACCCCTCCCATCTGTACCTCTCAGCTTCAGCAATGGTTTACCATACCACATGTATTCAAGTCCATTCCATTTGAAGTAGTAAGGTCCCAGCCAAAAAGAAAGTCATCTTGTAAGAAATCTGTGTATAAAATGTATCATGAAAGCTTTTCTCTATTACACATTATATATTTTCCTTTTTACCAGACCATACAACATAAATTTATTAATACTTTGCTTACTCCCAGTTTGGGGAGAAATAGTTTCTCTTTCAAAATCATGTACCGCATAGGGGTGAAGAATGCTCACAATCTAACAATTGCCCTCTGACTTCCTCTTCAAAGCATCTTCCTTCAAATCTCCCCTCGCACAAGCCACTTGTCATGCACATGCTTAGTCCTTATTGCCCTTTCCCAGATAGCTAAAGCTTTAAATACTTTAAAACAGTGAAGGAAAAACTTTTAAAAAGTACCACAACAAAACATGAAAACAAAACAGACTCTCATCAACTAGCTGGGAAGTGTCCTGGCAGTGTTTACAAGTTAACCACTATTTTTGTGGAAAATTTGATAAAATGTGAGCAGACCACATGGTAATGTGATTAAATCCACTGCCCATCACAGTTATACGAAGGCTCACTGTGCCACAGCACACATGTTAGAGTTTCCACTGTTTGTATGCTCAGGATCTTTTGTTAAGATTCCCAGTGAATAGTTTTTACCATCCTGTGTCACAGTAGCAACTCAATATCATAGGAAACCTGCATACTTAGTGCTTAAATGAACACAAACACTGCTATGCTAACCCACTTTGTGTGCCAGATGATATGATAAAAATAAAATGACACATGCAAGCAGAATACAGAATGAAGACTCTAACTAATGGACATTTGTTAAGCTCATTTACTGGAAAAATTGTATGCCTGAAAGGACTTTTGAGACGTATTAGGATTCCTTTCATTTTCAAAACAATAAATATGGCATTACATATCGAAAAGATTTAATGGGAAATTAAACAAAACACATAACAGCCTGTCCAGGTGAACTCATTCATCAGACTTTGGAGAAAGTCTGTTTTGTGCAGCTGGCAAAGACTCACACAAGGCTGGAAGAAGAGGCAGTGAACCAGATGAGATCTTGTGGGAACTGGAGGAAGGCTTAGCACATAATGGGTTTTCACTCAGCAGAAAGCCCAAAGTACATTTCCAGGGCCCAAAGTACTCAGCACAAAGATAGCCCAACCCTAGTGGCTCATTTCAGAGGATACCAGTGCTGTGTACATCCCTGTGTGTGTGAGGGGAGGTAGGACGGAATGGAGGCAGAAGGAAGAGGAAGATGCTATCCATGATCGCGTCCCTCCTAAACATGTGCTAGGCACACCATGTCCGTACACGTTGCTTACAATCGTGGCGCTGTTGTTTTGGGCCCATCAGTACTTTGCTGCAGTGGAAACCTTTCTGCAACAAGCTGCTGAGGCTATCCTTTATTTTCCCTTCCCCATAACAGACGTTTTTGTTGCATAGAATACTTATTAACCTAGTGCCTACTCTATGCATAGCATTGTGTTGGCTACTTTTCTCTAGGTGCTGAGACAAAATACCTGATGCCCAGAATTAAGGAAGGAAAGGTTTATTTAGCTCACAGTTTGTGGAGGTTTCAGTCCATACTCAGCTGGCTTCAAGGCAGAGTGGCACATGGCAGAGGGCGACTGTTTGTGGCAGCAGAAAATAGCAAAAGCAGCAAGAGCAAAAGGGAGAAGTGGGAGCAAGCTGCCTCTTTCTCTCCTTACATATGCAAACTGCCCACCCCAGAGCAGATGTAGCTCTCACACCCATAATCTCCGTATTGAATCATGGATCACCCCTAAATTCTAAAAGCCCACCCACGACTGCGTGAGGCTTTGGGGGGATGTTCAGACACAAACCATAACAAGCATTGTTTCAGGAGGATATTATTTCAAAGTAACAGTTCCCTTTGAGTATGTTTTATGAAATTCTCTTTCATTTCCACACTCCTTAGCATCCTGGGAATGAATCCTCAGGTATTATGAAGCTAAACTAGACACATTCCCCATAAGAGATGGTTTCCCACCTCTTAGTGGGAAAATCATATTTGGGGCATTACCTATAGGATTTTCTGCTGAGGTGAAGCCTCCAAGTTGGGACACCTTCCTAAATAGTGAGTCAGAAGATGCCCTGGCATAACATTGGTTTGATTCCCAGGCACCAACTTCCCTTGGCCCAGTGTTCTCCACGGATGAAGAGGAAACACTTCCAGCAGGACTGTGGCAGCACCCAAGCCATTCACATCCCCTCTTCCTTCTAGCTTACACAGTGCTGCTATAGTTTCATGGCCATGGGACGTTTTCTTCTTAGAGGCTTTTCACTTGGCCAATTCCATAGACATGGTGCCTAGATGCAATATGGAAGGATCTTTCCCCAGTCCAGGCTACCTGAAAAGTTTGAAAATGAAGAGACTTCTACCTATTTATTGCCCCTTGGTACCACTATGGTATTGGGCATGGCTCTCTTTTCATATATGGCCCTTACGTCAGTGACCTCCAGGCCTCCTCCCCAGAGAAGGAGCAAGATGGGACAGTGGTTCTTACAGAGGCTGCCAAGATTTAGGTCACACAGAGTTTGGATGCTCTGATGAATGGAGTTTCTCTCTTCTCACCGTAGTCATTGCTGAAACTAATCTGAGTTAGGAAAGGGTGTTCAAAGTAAACAAACTAGGATGGGTGCCACAGGAATGCTTACATGAAAAGAGAAGGAAAGGAAAGGGAATGAAAGAAGATGAGAAGGGAGGGAAGGAGAGGAAAGAAGAAAGAAGAGAGAAAGAAGAGATAGTCTATAAAGGACTTTTAAGTGGACATTTGTTACAAATATACTTAAAACCTGTAAGTACATTAGGATCAGGAGTGGGTGATTTATGGAGACAGAAAGATCCACATTAGCTTAGAGTGGCAGAACTCTGTATCTTTTCTGTATTTGCAGCAAATATTTGAAAATAGGTTTTTCATACTAAAGTCTCTGGAGACCCTGTGAGACAGAACAAAGCTTAAACTGAATCACAAGAGTCACGGTTCTAAATTTACATACCTGCCTACTTCTAAAACTTCTTTATAGCCCTCAAGTCAATACTTGCAGTATTTTATAGTCTTTAGTGGTCAGGTGCAAAGCAGTAGAAAATTTGGGTCATCTGAGATACTTGTTGAATAAAGCCACACTCTGCCTTCTTGTTTGTGCTTTCATACTACAAACAAATATCTTTTTGTGCCTATTTAGTGCTATGCTGTCTGCATTTTGTGCTCTTTTTCTCTGATTTTTCTGTTTAAAATTAATCACAAGTATAGCGCTAAACCCCAGGGTAGTGTTCCTAAGCATAAGAACGCTGTGGTTTGCACCGTGAAGAAAATGTGTTTGGTAGATAACCTTTGTTCAGACATGAGTTATAGTACTGTTAGTGGTGAGCTCAACATCAGTGAGTCAATAGTACATATTAAATAAGATGCATTTCAATAAAAACAGGTAGAAAATAAGGTTATGAATTGATGGACTGAACAAAATGGTCTAGAGGCTTCCAAGAACCCTGCCTTGTATTTTCCCAGGAGCAGCGGCTCAGTATTTGCTAATTCAGTGTCTGCAGTGATGTTGTGCAACACAGTTTTGGTGAATACTAAGAATCAACTGAGTTCCCAAGGAGAACTATTTCTGTATGTCTTCAAATTTGTCCATCTTGCAGTTCTGTTCCATATTATAACAACCCAAAGATGGGATTTCTCCAAAGCAGAAGTGGCTGAACAGCTGTGTAAGACAACTTTCTGTTGCTGTTAAATATGCCAAAGATTATTAACTTAAAAGGAGGAAAGGGTTACTTTGGTTCCTGGTTTCACAGGATTTAGTCCATGGTCACTTTGCTCTGTGGCGGCATAGTAGATCATGTCAGGAACACATAGTAGAAGAGATCTGTTCACCTGATGGTGCTCTGAGAGAGGGAGCGAGAGTGAGAGAATGGGGGGGGGGGGCTGGTGACCTAACTTCCTCACACTAGGCCCCACCTCCTAGTGGGGAGTAGGTTCCACCACCTTGCAGAAGTGCCATAGGCTAGTGACCAAGTCTGTATCACATAGGCATTTGGGGGACAAACTAAAGCAACTGCTGTTTAAAAGATTGGTACCATTCTACAACTCATCCATCACACACAGCAAAGCTACCTAGGATGACAGGAAAGGATGCATGTGAGATACCTGATGGCTTGCCGCTCACTAGCTGAGCCCTCCCTGAGACCTTGGTGTCTGGGACAAAGTATAGTTTTCCCAAGAGATCCTGCAATTGTACATTTAAATAGTATTTTTTTTTATAAAAGAGGAAACTATTCATTAAAATGTTAGATTTGTTTTCAAGTTTATAGTTTACTTCATGATAAGATCTTGGAAGAAAAACTATATTACAGATGTTCTGGTCATATGACTTTAAAAATATCAGTTCTTGGGAGAATTTACAGAAAGTATAAGTAACTGCACACATCTTGCATCAACCTGAGCACTTCTAGAAAGTGAGCATTAAATCTCAGGAATATAAGTGCTCCTTATTTACCCTGAACTATCCATAGGACCTGCATGAGAACAGAGCTGGAATAGAGAACACAGCTTTTAATCTGGAGATGGCAAATGTGTCACGGCTTTTGAGTCAGCTGTCATTAGTGGGTAGTGATTACAGGGAACTGTGTGTTGAGTGGAAATCAGAGGCCAAACCCAAGCTCAATGCATCTTGCCATGACTGACCAGTGATGTCTGCTGTGGGTGATGGGGGATAGCATATGTGCCACATATTTGCCATCCACAAGTTACAGCAATAAACTCTACTAGGAGAATAACTCTCCAGCTAGATCATAAGATCACGTTAGACTCAGTGATCTCTCAATGTTGTGCTTATCACATTACCTCCTGAAGAGTAGGAGCTCAATAGATAATTGCTGAATGTTGACATGGCACGAGTGTTTACGTACCGCTGTGTAGAGCTAGGGAGAGAGACAAAGCAAGCAGCGCTGAAGCAGCAGTGTGAGGCCTCCGATTCTCCCAGCTTGGCTTGAAATCCCATTGCCTGACTGGCAGCCTCCTTTACTTTCACCTAAGGCCATTTGAAGATGCCAGCTGTTATAGCTGTCACCAGTACCACCCCTGAAGAGTAGACTAGGCTGGAGGCCATAGAGATTCAGCAGGACCCTGGCTTGGAAATGGATTTTCTGGATTTTCTAAGTGCTTAGAACTCCAGGTACCCATGGGGCATCACATAGGAAGAGTCGCTACAAAAAAGCATTTGTAATTGATTTGTGACCATTTGGGGATCTTATTTACTAACAAATTGGCTTGTATCCCTGGGGTGTGGTAAGCCTAATGAGGGCGAGCCATTTATACTTCCCGGGTGCCCTGCAGGCCTAGGCCTTGCTTACAGCCTCTCCTCTGGACATTCTCAGGTGCAACACAGAAGGAAGCCTGTCTGAACGGCACAGGCACCCAACGGATGTCTGAAGAGTGCAAGGGCTGGGAGAAGAATGGAGGCCCGTGTCTGGTGTTTGAATGAAAAACTAACAGTGGTTTCCAGTGAAGCACACAACTAATTCACACAATTTTGTTTTAAATTACTTTATAAAAGTTTCATCCTTTAAAAATTAATTGTGTGTTTTATAATATGCATGGCATACGCATAGCAGTAAAGAAACAAGAGAGATGTCCCATTTCACCAGCCAGAACGTTATCACTGGAGGCCTAGTAGGGAGCGCAAGGTCCCACCCCTAGCAGAAACTATGCACCTGTGCCCCCAAACAAAGGCACAGCAATGACTTTCACCTTCACCTGGATATATATAATGGCAGAGTGGCACGATGTGCATTAAAACAGAAAATTTAAATAAGATCCAAAATCTCATAATAGAAAAATGTTCAAGATACAATTGAAATAAAAAAAACCCACCAGTCATATTGGGAGGTAGGAAAACCTCAACTTGATGGGAAAAGAAAACTGACAAAGGGCAACACCCAGGTGACAGAGATACTGGAATTATCTGACAAGGATTTTAAAGCAGCTACCACAAAAATGCTTCAGTGAACAAGGATGAACATGCTTCAAATAAATAAGAGAAACAGAAAATATCAACAAAGAGTGGATGTCTCAGGAGAAGAAAACAGAAGATGTAGAGAAGAAGTGAAAACTGCAGGACTAAAATATATAATAACTGAAGTTGAAAAATATAAACAACCCGCAACACCAGTGGGTGAGCTCAACAGCAGAATGAAGGGGACAGGGCAAGGAACCTGTGAACTTAAAGATAGAATAAGAAAAGTCACTTAACCTGAATATCAGAGTGAAAATAATGAATGAACAGTGTCAGAGGCCAGAGGGGCTGTGGTAAGAGAGCACACCAGAATTAAAGCAGGATGGGAGAAGAGTGGACCTAAAACAGCATTTCAAATGGTTCAAGTTTTCCCAAATTTTGCAAAATACATAAACCTCAGATTCATAAGCTAAGCACCCCCAGGGAGTAGAATTCCAAAGATAGCTAAGCCATAGCATGTCGTAGTCAAACTTTTGACAAAAAATGAAGAATAATTATTGAAAACAGGCAGAGACAAACTATGTTCTTCTCCCAGGAGAAAAACGATTAGCTAACAGTACATATCTTCAACATCAGGACTCATACACCGCAGAAAGAAGTGCACAATATTTTTCAAATAGTTAAAGAGGAGATTTGCCCCCCTCAAAATTTATATCCAGTGAGAGTATGCTTCAGAGATGGGGAAGTGAAGACATTCCCACCTGAAGGGGTGTTCATGGCTTTGTCGCCAGTACAGCTGCTCTAGAAGGATGTCTGAAGAGAATTCGCTAAACCAGGAAGGAACTTCAGAAGGAGGAACCCTGAAATTTCACATAGGAAGAAAGAACAATGAGAAGAGTAAAAGTGTGAGGAAACACAAGGTGTTCCTTCTCTTGTTGAACTTTCTAGATTATGTCTGATAGTTGAACAAAAAGTATAACCCTGTCTATGGTGGCTTGCAGGGTGTGCAGAGGAAATGTTTAATACTGTATCTATGTTGGAGGAGGAGGAAGGACTGAAATGGAAGAGAAGTTCCTCCACATTACTTGGACTGTACCAGAAGGCGGTATAAAGTTATGTGTGAAAAAAAGTGATACTTAGAGTAATCATCAACAAGCATATACAAAGAGATATTCTGGAAGACCCCACAGATAAGTCAAAATGGATTAAAAACATTTAGGTAACCGAGAAGAAGGCAGCAAAAAGGAAATAGACAAACTAAAAGCAGAAGTAACAAACAGAAAACAAAAGATAATGTCAGACTTAAGTCCCTCACAGGTCAATATTTGCAATAAATTCAAGTGGCCCAAACGCACCCATTAAAATACAGATTGGCAGAGGATTAAAAAATGATCCAGCTATATGCTGTCAGTGAAAGCTTGCTTCAAATTTAGCAACATAGGCAGACTGAAAGTAGAAAGGTGGAGAACAACATATTATTAATCAGAAGAAAGCAGAGAAAAATAGCACTATTAATATCAAATAAAATAGACTACGGAACAGAAAGATTACCAGGGGCAGAGCAAAAATATTACATAATAATAAAAGGGTTGGTTATCCCAAAAGGTATGGCAACCCTAAATGGGTATGTACCTGTCTTAGTCTGTATCTGCTGCTATAACAGAATACCGTAGACTGAGTACATTATAAACAAGGGATGTTTATTTAGCTCATGGTTCTGGAGCCTGCAAGTCTATAACCAAAGATCTGCATATGGTACAAGCATCATGCTGTATCGTAACATACCAGGAGGAGTCAAATGGTAAGAGCATGTTGGGGAGGGACAACAGAGGGGTAGAACTCCTCGGTTTTAGGAGTAATCTGCTCCCATGATAACGTCCTTAACCCGCTCTTAAGGACAGAGCCTTCAGGGCCTAGTCACTTGGTACAGGGCCCACCTTGCAACATTATTACAATGGCAACCAAATTTCTACATTAAGGTGTAGAGCGGACATTCAAGCCATAGCAACACCTAATGACCAACCTACAGGACATGAAAAACAAAAATTGATAGAATTGAAAGCAGAAATAGACAAATCCACACTTACAGTGGGAGACTTCAAAAACTTTCTCTTTAGTACCTGATAGAGCAATTAGAACATCAGCAAGGATATGTATCAACCACCAATCAACAGGATCCAACTGACATTTATAGAGCACTCAATTGCATCATTCTTTCCAAACACCCAGGGAGCACTTATGAAGAGAGACCACATCCTGGGCCATAAAACCAACCTCCCCAAATTTCAAAGTATTAGAAGCATAAAACACTGACCACATGGAATCAAACTAGAATTCAAACAGAAGTATAACAGGAAAATTTCTAAAAATAGGGAAATAAACAACAGAGTTCCAAGTGATTCATTTAACAAAAGGAAGTATTAAGAGGGGGAAAAAAAACTGAACAGAATGAAAATAAATATATAAAGCAAGAAACAAATTCTCCATATTATAGAATTACAGAGGAAAACAAAGAGAAGACTGAGGAAGCTGTCCTCAAATGTACACAGACTTTGCTTTCCAGAGAAGAGAAACGGGAAAGAGGTGATGGAAAATGATGTGTTTCAAATCCCAGTTTTTGTCCTCTTTCCTGAGCACAAACAAACTGTACATCTCAGCTTCTTTCCAAAGGTACCTTCAAACTAGTGCTGCCTAAGGAAGCTGAACGAAAGACCCATTTATCCAGGCACGGATGGTGTTTAGAAAGCACTATTCCTGTTACCAAGGACTAGAGGCCTTTTGCTAATGTTAGGTCTGAAGGGCAAAGGAAGAGTCACTGAGCGTGGAGGGAATGGGGGACATGTAGCAAGAACCACGGAGAAAAAGTGCACCACTTTGTTAAGTGAGGCTGCCTCCTCCAGGCAGCGAAGCTGGGAAGAAGCTAGGGAAGTGCACCTCTCTCTCCTTCTCTCCCTGGATCCCCAGCAGCATCCTGGGGGGTCAATTTCAATTGGAAACCAGAGGCAAGGGTACATTTGCCTTTGACCTGCAGTTTGTACTAATGAGCCTCTCCATAAAGAAAGCAAGGTAAGGAAAGGCTGATGGAAGGTGGGGGACAGGAGGGCTGAGGAGCTGTCTAGGCAGCAGCAGAGGCTGAATGATAATGCCAGAGACAAGTTTACAACGGCAACCTCAAGGATAGACTGCTTGCGGGGGGGGGGGGGGGGGGGGGGGGGGGGGGTTGTCAAGAGGAGCCGCCCACCCTCAGCTGACTGTGATGTAAGTGAGAGATAAACTTTTATTATATTAAGCTACTGAGATTTGGGGTTGTGTATTAAAACAGCTAGTGTTAATTACTCTGAATAATACACCCAATAAAAGTCAGGGCCTCAAAGTCTGTGTTGAGTTGACTATTAAGCTCAGCCCAGCACTCCAGAGTAATTAAAAAGTGATTCCAGTATTTACATGTGTCTCTTGAAAACCGCCAGCAGGGATAACAACTCATAATTTTAGCGACTCCTTTCCAAACCTGTTTGATCACCAGTACCGTCTGCTTTGTCTCAGATAACTCTCACCTAACAACCGTTGAAAACTTCCCCCAAGTGCCAGCCCATGCAGAGAAATCTTGTTCACTTTCCTTTCCCTCCCAGCTCTTTCTCACACAGGACACTGAACCTCCTTCTTTGTTGACTCCGTTTTCTCTCTCACGCTTTATTTATCACAGAAGATCCCCGATCCTAGCTGCCTAATACAGAGAGATGTGTAAGGCTTACATAAAATTAGGATAGGGAACTGGGAGAGACCCAGAGAGATGGGTAGCGTACAGGCATGTGCCTATCACAGGCTGGCTTCCCTGGGGAGCTGAGATGGTCCGCATGCAGTATATTTACGGGGCTCACATCTGGGGCCACACCTACAGAAGGGAGAAAGAGGAGCAATGAAGGGCAGACGTAGACCTGCCTGTGTGATACAGGAGATCTGGAATTCTCTGTTTGGGCTGACATGGCTTGGCCTTTATTCCCCTGCCTCCACCTGCCGTTGATCCATGCTGCCCTGCGAGGCAGGTGATCAGTGAGGACGCCACTTTAGAGGGCTGACAGCTGAAGGCCCCCACTGACAGCTCTCCCCAAGCTGGGACTGCAACTCGGCCTGGTGGGGAGATCTGCTGGGGAGACAATCCTGCCAGCTGGTCTCGTGTCTGCCACTACGCCACAAGCCTGTGAGTGTGCTAGAGGTGTCTGCTGCACAGGGCTCGAGCTGCCTGTAGTTTCTGGGGCACCCTTACTGTGTAGGGACGGCTGTAGCTCCATCTTGCTCTTTTTCTGTGAAATGCTCTGCTTTTGCCACTTGCTCCCAGAAGTTTCCTTCTCCCAAAAAGCCTCACTGTCTGGCCGTCAGCCTCTCACACACTTGGGCCCCACGCTGTGCGGCCTCTTCCCGGGAACTGCAGCCCCTGAAGGCTCTGTCTGGCTGCAGTACACAGAGCATGTGCTGCTGGCCCTGCTGTCATTCTCTGATTCCTCATTCATATTAGAATGCAGTAATTATGGAGGTCACTAGAAGAATTTATTTAGGGCTCTATTGCGCTTGACTGTCAGCCTTAGAAGGAACTCTGGAGCTGTGGCTGACTTGCTAACATCTGAGCTGGTTCTGATTATATATAATCATCAGGGAGATCAGGGCAGGGATAAATGTTGGGAGGTGCAGAAGCTGGAAAGTAATTCCATGTGCAGGACGAAGCCAGCCTGAGAACACGGGAGCTCTGAGAACACGGGAGCTCCTCAAAACAAGTAAACAAGCCATTGCAGCTTGTTAACTGATTGCTGGACAGCGAGGCGAAAATTAACCAACCTCTTGAGGGTATAAATAAATGCTCTACTGTTCTTGAGCAGTGCCCTTTCTCCGCTGAGAGAGAGGACCGCCACCTGATCCCAGCTATTTTGTCTCTTGTCTATGTTTTTCTCATTCTTGCCTCCATTCCTTCCCGGGGTACAGCAGGAACCCAACGGAGCCCTACAGTTGGTGACCACGAAGGGACCGCAGTAGGATTAAGAGGGCAGTGAGAACACTTCCCAAGAGCGCACAACAGAAGGGGGTAAGCACACGTGTGAGAGCTAGTATTCAGCGTTGGAGTGCATGGTACCGGCACGTCAGGTGTAAAACATGGGAATACATATGTGGTTTTTAGGGCCAGAAAACACACAGGCTTCAAAGAAGCCAAAGAGAAAGGGATATTGAAGTGCAGACAGAGTCTCAAGACTCCTGGGGTGGGGAGGTGTCTGTAGAATTGTTTGTTGCATGTTTGACTCCTGTATTTGATTTTCTGGATGTTGGTTTGGAGGGGTTTTGTAACCATGAGAGTTTTGGCTCAGAACATTGTTAAAATCAAGTCCTGCACCTAAGCGGGACACGGCGAGTGGAGTGGTGGCGCCGCCTGTAGGGCCTGAGCCCTCCGGCCTGGTCCCAGTAAAGTGGGAGGTGAGAGACTCCCCACAAGAGGGATGTGTCCTTGGAAATACCGTTTCACAAGGCCCAGTTAACCTGACTGAGCCACAGGCGGCCGTCCCAGCCTCTTTAGCTAGGGAAAATATGACCACAACACAGGCGTCTTCTGCCTCTCTGGGAGTGCAGCCATTTTCCCTGTCTCCCTTGCAATTAGCATTAAAAGAAGCTAGAGGGGCGGGGAAGACCATGGAGGGATTTCGGTATATCTACCCTGTAACTGAAGTTCAAGTCCCTGAAAATCTGGGACAAGTTGTACGTCATTATGAAACCATACCTTTCAAAACCTTGAAAGAGTTAAAACAAGCTCTTGCTACTTATAGCCCCACTGCTCCTTTTACTTTGAGTTTAACGGAAATTCTAGGGCAACAGATTATGGCCCCAAATGATTAGAAGGCCATAGCCAACATGTGTTTGAATCCAGGTGATTACTTTCTCTGAGAAGGAAACTTCTTTGACTATTGCACAGACCAGGCAATTCGTAATGCTGCTCATAACAAACCCACTACAAAGGATGTGCTAGTCGGGGAAGGTGCCTTTGCTATCACCAATAATCAACTAACCTTCGAACTGCAAGCGTATGAGCAAACCAAGATGGCTGCCCTGAGGGCTTGGAGGGAACTTCCTTCCAAGGGTGAGACATCCTTAGTTTGGCTTCTATTTATCAGGGCCTAGATGAGCCTTTTCAAGATTTTGCTGCATGCTTAACACAAACTAGTGAAAGGATCATAGGTAACACAGAAACTAGCAAATTAATAGTTCAACAACTTGCCTTTGAAAAATGTGAACAGATGGTTTAAAAAGGCTTTAAGAACCCACGAAAGATGGGCTACATTGCCAGAGATGATTCGGATTTGTGCAGATATTGACTCCTCATGTGTATAGGGGCTGCCTTGGCAGCAGGTATTACTCAAGTTCTTCATCCACAGGCTGGGGGAAGGAGAAAAAGCAAGGCTGTTTGTTTTTGTTATGGCAGTAAGGGACATTTTGCTTGTAATTGCTCTGCTACACCTATAAGGACAGCACAGCCATTATCTGTCCTTTCAACTAAACCTGGCAGTCCTTGTACTAAGCATTGATGGTGTCTCACTGGCATAATCAGTGTAGATCTAAAGGTGTTGGGAAAGGCCAGCCCTCCTTGGAAAACTCCTGTTGGAGGCTGCCTCAGCCCCACCAAATAATAGGTGCTGCCCAGATGCATGCAGGGAGGACGAAGTGCTGGGTGCATCCAGGTATCCGGCATGCACCCCCCCATTCCTATCCCTTTCCCTACCTGCTGGATGCCAAGGCCGCCGATACGTGGCAGCTCCGCAGTGGGGCACACCAAATGGCCTTGGTCTCCTCCACCACACTCCTGTTGCACTTGAGCCCAGGCTTTGAGGTGTGCCTCTGCAGGCCCAGCTGCTGCAATGTGGGGGTGCAAGTGAAACCACAGTGTGATACTTCAGTGTGCACTCGGGTGGCAGATGCCACTGTGCGGGGCCTGGGACTCCAGAACCCCAGCCGGCCCCTCATACTTCCCATGCTCTCACTGCCTCACTGGCTGCCTGGAAGAGTCCCTGGTGAGCACGCAGGGCCCTGTGGCACCAGAGGAGAATGAGGGGGCAGTGAGGAAGATGTCCTCACTGCCAAGGGCCGAGCAGAAGCAGCAGGAGACTCAAACTAGAGAGGCAGCCCCACAGCCAACACTGCAGAGGCCAGAGTAGCCCCTGGCAGCAGGGAGGGCTGGGGATGCCAGGGATTCAACCACTACTGTGCAGGAGAGGTTGCTGCCAGATGCAGAGCCAGGTAAAAAGTGCCTGTACTTCAGGCAAAAATATGGCTATTATCACTGCAAAGACTGCAACGTTTGCTGGGAGAGTGCATATGTATGGTATGTCCAGGGTACGAACAAGGTTTACTTTAAACAGTTTTGCAGAACCTGTCAGATAGCCTCCAACCCTTACCGCATGGGGGATATCACCTGTCAAAGTTGTAAAAGAACTAGATGATCCCGCTTGGTAAGACTTTGCTGCGTGTACCCCAGACACTCCCATTGTCAAGACCTGTGTGACAGATGCAGGGACAGGCACCTGTCCTGTGCTGGCACTGGTACTTGGAATCCAGATAGAAACAAAATATCCAGCAGCCAGAGCAGAAGTGATGGCCAACATGCGCAGTGGCTGGGCGCTACCACCGAGCCACTTGGGGTGGTGCGGGCAGTGGCGCCCATTCCCGAGAATAAAGCAGGACTATTGGGGCTCTGCCGCCAGCCCGCCCAGCCCCAAAGCGATAAAATAAAAGCTGCAGCCAGTTCCGGCCAGAGCCTAAAGTGTCAGTACAGCTCTGCCCGAGGCCGTGACTGGGGGCTCTGCCTCAGGGGCAGCCACGCCCTCCCGCCTGGCTGCTTGCTTGCAGCTACTTTCATTCCACCCCCCCCCCCCCCCCGCCCACAGCGCCCTTCCCCCGGCTCGCTGCTGCTCTGGTCCTGGTGCTGCAGGACACACTGGGGTGCCAGACAGAACGGGGAACAAAGAGGCCAAGGCCTGCAGCAGGGGTGGAGGAGGCCGCCCTGGCAGTGGCTGGCCAAAGATTGAATTGAGATGGGCATGAAGAGGGTGACAAGGATGGGGCTGAGGAGCTGTGGGGACACGCAGAGGACCTCAGTCAAAAAGCAAAGGAGGAGACGATTGCGGAGGCTGGCAAGGCAGCACAGGACTGGGGCATGATCGGCTCCAGACAGCCGGGGGACTTGCCGGTGGTGGCTAGCCAGTGCCCCGGCCCCAGGGAGGGAGGATAGGGTCACCCAACACCAGCCCAGCTGTGCCGGTGCTGCACCCTGTGGGCCTGCGCGTGGCAAAGGTGGTGACAGGGCTGAGAAGGCAATGCGGGGGCTGAGTGGCCAGCGACCAAGGCCCAAGTAACCCAGAAGCGGGTGGGACCCGGCAGCAGGGAGTGAGGGCCGAGCCCCTTGTGACCTTTGTGGCAAGTGTCTCCGAGGCAGAGGGGATGCTCACGGTCACCCCACTGCTGGACATATAAGGCCTCTTCTCTGAGTTGTACGGCTTCCTGCAGGACTTCGTGCCCCAGACGCTATGCCTGATAATATAGCAATGAGCTACTGCTTAGGATTGACACCTGCCAACGAGTGCCCATGTGTGAGAGGTTTATTCTCCTAACACAATGGCTCTAGTCAGTAGCAAAGTGGGAGAAGATTTCCTCCTGCATCAACCTGATCCTGCAATTAGAGTTCACCTTATGGAGAGATGCACATTTTATGCTTTAGAATTTTAGAGGTCATTAATTTAGCTAGCCAACCTAAAGTTGAATGACCTTTTTCAAGTACAACCCAAGAGTCTTTGTGTGTCTTCTGCTAGACATTGCACTGATCCTTTTAAGAGGGATCCTAAAAATGTCCTGATAATTGACTTCTTTGGATGCATATGGAAGCAGTAATTACAACAGAGATTATTAGTTTGTGACAGTATTCAGAAATCACAGAAAGCAGTCACACTGCACTGATGCTTGATGATAATATGGCCTACAATCCTAGAAATCACAAACCAGTTACCATGTATAGTCACAAGTATATGGAACTAAATGCATACAGAGATGACATAAATATGGATTATAGAAGCTATGAGATGACCATGAAAGAATTTTATGCAAAGAAAAAAATATATATATATATTCACTATAGATTAAGGATTGTATTCTATCCAATTTTTTGATGAGATCTGTTAATTGATGAACAATCTGACTAGTCTATTTACAATTATAAAGTTCTAAAAATTGTAAGTTACTATAATTCAATTTGTTCCAGAATATATTTGAGTGCACTCTGATTTTGTAAGATGTTTGTGTGTTTTGTGTACTTGTTATATGTTTGTCAATTTGTGACTAGCTGTTCCCCTTTATTTTGACCTCAACTCTTTTTCTTTTATTATTTGTCTATAATGTAATTTGGATTATAGACTTAAAGGCATGCTTTCTCCCGAGTTACCAGCTAGTTTTAAAAAGTGGCTTTCTCTCAGCTTATAAAAAATTAAGATATTTAACTACGAAGAGTTAAATATCTTAGTTTCTCCTCTACTCACAAGGGTGAGGAGAAAATATTGGGAAAAACTCCAATTGGTGAATAAAGGTGTGACCAATGTTTATTCATTAATAAGGAGCCCCCAATGATCTCCAGAGTTTCTAGGGAGACAATCCCAATACTTTGGTCATGGTTAAAAGTGTTTCAGAAAAAATAAAAAGTAAGGTGTTCTCATGAAAGATGTTTTTAGTATGAAACTAAAATAAGAAACAAGATTTTCATATGTGCATGGTAATTTATTAGTATATTGAAATGTATTCATGATTCCAGATGTACAGGTCTTCAAAATGTAAAGCAAGGATTGCTTGTGATAAGACTTTTGGTTCAGATTCAGACCTTTGCCTTTAAAAACTTATATATATATATATATATATATATATATATAATTAAAGGATAACAGATTAGATAAAAGCTTATGTTATTAGATAGAGCTGATTGGTTGAAAGGGTTATGTTATGTCAAAATGAAATTTTAAGTATGTTACAAAATGTCATGACTGTCATGTGGCAATGTTATGTATGGATTTGGTTTCTAATTTCAATGTACAAATATGTAACTATTATCTGTTAACATTCTATAGGGATTTAAATGATAGGATATCCGTGGTTGTTAAGAAAATAACAGTTGCATTTTATGTTCTAAAGTGTCTGATATTCCGATAGTAATGTTAAGCTTGCTGCTTCTATTACAGTGTAATATCATTAAGCTTCTCTTCTTGATGTTTAATAACTGAGATTTGGAGACCAAAAAATTTAGAAAGATAAATAGGCTAAGAGGACAGTCAATATTTTGGCCCCAGCCCTCTGTGGTCAGAGTAAACCCAGGGCAGAAGAGAGTCTCTGCTATAGCATTCTATAATTCAGTTGAGCCCCTGAATTTCTGATCAAGAAGATTATGGGACCACAGAGGAAAGTGATTCGTGGATGTGTATAGTGTGCCTCAGGAGAATCACTTGGAGAAGGTCTCTCAAGCTTTCACAGAAACAACTTGGTCAAACAATGGTTTTGACTCACCCAGACACTGACAGTGGGTCTAAAGGTGCTGTATGTGATTCCATAGTAATCACGAGAAGGCCTAACTGACCTTGATGGATAGGATAAAAGGATTAATATGGGTCTCGCCTTAACTTGTCTTAAACATCCAGCAGAAATGCATAACTACAGGATGTATAGGTAAGCATTGCCATAGTGAGATGTTAGCTGTAAAGGGTTCAAATCACCACCAACTTTGGACATTTTGCCAACTAGACAGGCAACTGACTTCTGCTAGGGATGCTGGGACTGTATTCTCCAAGCATAGCCTTTCCAGCAAATCACCCGTCACTTACAAAGCAGAGAAGAGAGCGATGTTGGGAGCTGGGAAACATGTGCAAGAGAAAGCCAGCCTGAGAACACGGGAGTTCCTTGAAACACGTAAACAAGCCATTGCAGCTTGTTAACTGATTGCTGGACAGCGAGGCGGGAATTAACCAACCTCTCAGTATAAATGAATGCTTAGCTGATTTCGGGCAGTGCCTCTTCCCCACTGAGAGAGAGGACCTCCGCCTGATCCCAGTTTTTGGTCTCTTGTCTATTTTTTCCTCATTTTTGCTGCCGTTCCTTCCCAGGGTACAGCGATAACCCAGTGGATCCCTACAGATAAACTTTCAATTTCTCTTTACCCAGTGAACCCACATTTTCCATTTCTGTAATAGCCCAGACAGCCCAGTGTACATTCTGGAGGCAGAATCATAGAGATAATTCAGTTCATGAACCAAGGTACCACTGTATTTTCCAGTTTGTTAGTGCGCATGTGTGGTACATAATGTTTACATTCATTGTAGGGAATTGGTGCACGTATATAACACATCGCAGTTCCTTCTTCATCCCTTTTCCTTAGAGAAAAGTGAGGTCAATTTGAAATTAGTGATTTCAATCAGCTTATGGTGATAAGCTTCTGAGAATCTTCTTGCGGCAGCTTCTAAGAACCTCTTTCTCACCAACTTCCCTTTGGCACTCTCTCACCATCCCACCTCAGGTTATCGGGCTGCAGCACCCCCAAGGAGCTCTCTGAATCCTCAGTTCTTTCTGGTTGCTCTCACTTCTTGCCCTTGCCAACGCTCATTGACTGTGGTCCTCCGGGTCGTAAAGCTCTTGGCGTCTGCCAAAGAACTTACCTTGAAGGGAGCACCCCAGGCTCATGTAGGGGTGTGAGTTGTTCAAGGGATTACTTTTTAGAATGCTGTCAATATTTAGTGGCTCCCTTCACAGGGTCAGCTTTATTTCTCATCCCCTAGTTTCCTAAACTCTAAGCTTCATTATGTTTTTATGAACATTTCAAGATCTTTGAGCAGATGCACAGGCTCTGTCCTTTGTCTGACATCTCTGTGGTCCCGTCTTTACTTCCTCACTCCTGCAGTCCACCAGAGTTCTCACACCTCCCCCAAGCCTGGAAGGTCTTCAGACTTCTGAGTAAAAATAGAGACTTCATCATGGCCCATTCTGTGTCTTTATTCTTGGTCCTGCTGCTTTTTTGCCACCCTTTTTAGCTGCCAACCTCACAATTTAGGTATTACCTAGTACTCACGGGCATGAAAAGAGAAGCAAATACTATTTACCCATGACTAGAAGTCCGGATCCACTTAACACATATAGTACATGAATTGCTTGTATCCATCCATTCAACAACAGAATGCTAATTGAACAGTAAAACCTGAATCAGGGCAAGAATGAATTCCTGCCTTCAATGAGCTCATCACCTAACAAAGGAGATAAAATATACCTACAAAAATGAAAAAGCAAAATGTAATGATAATAATAGTTAATATCACATGAACAAGGTACAAGATAACCTTTCTGATAGAGATTTAGAAGAAAGGAATTCTTGATAAAGAATACAGTGCTTTAGCTTGACCTAGGAGGAAAGGTCATGTTTTGGCAAGTAGTGGTGAGGACAGGTAAGTGCAGGCCAAGAACAGAGCAGACACAGTGGCCCTGGGAATTGTGAGGTATAAACTTGGGGCATTTCATGCATCTGTGTATTTAAAGATGGAGTGGGCAGTGAGGCTGGACAGGTGGCCGTCACAATAAAGGGAAAAGCTAGATAAGCAGTGTGGACTTCTGGAGCTATTAAACTGTTCTGAGTGTCGGAGTGATATCACAGAGCTGTGCCTGAGGCAGGTTTATTTTTAGGGAGAGACTAAAAATAGACTCAAGCCTCCCAGGAGAGCGGTGAGACATGTGATGGCTGGGCTGGCCCTGGGAACGGAACTGCTTCCAAGAGAAGAGTATGGTTGTGGTCATGAAGCTGGTGTGCACAACCTAGACGTCAAGTAAATGGTGAGGTCCTTTGGGTTTCATTTTAGAGACCAGGATTAGAAGTGGTGGTGAGAGTATCTGGAAGGTAGAGTCCATGGCAGTGAGGATACAGAGCCGGAGGACACAGCTTCTAGGTTTTGTTCTTGGCTTAAGAGCTTGTCAGGAAGAACAGCAGACAGACTCTGGTACTTTAGGTGATTCTATACTTTAGAGTATAGTTTTTTTTAATCTTATAAAAGATCCATCAGATAACTACAACTTTCATAGCCTAAAGACAAAGTGAAACCAGTTACCTGACAGGCTGAGGGAGGCATCTACGAACACCTAGTATGGATCAGCCAGCCTCCACCAGAGTCTAGAATGTGGGTTCACGGTGTTGGCTTCACAAACTGAGAGTTATTTCTTCTGATGATCTAATTCGAGTACCCGGAGAACTCTAGAGTATCTCTTCTTCCTGCCTGTACTCCTCTCTGACAGTCAAAAATCAGAGGGTTATTTTGGTTACTTCAAAATGTGTCCTTTTCTGGAGTCCCAGAAGGACACAAATGCTAAAGAACCGTGTGACAGCCTAGAAGGTCGGAGCTGGAGACGAAAGGAGAGATGTCTTCCAGAGCCTTAGATCACTCTACCTACCTCAGGGACTGGCTGAGGCCATTGTCCCTGAGTCCTTGGGAGTTTACAGTTTTGTATTAAATCTAAGTGTTTCCTTTTGATGAAGTATTTTATGATGGGAATTGTAAATTACTCTAAGGAAACTTTGTAGCCAGCAAGAATTTATGACAATGATAAATTTGGGCAATGTCTTTTTAAGTGTCTTCATGAATGAACACTTTCAAAATTTCCCCAGGTTCTAGTCAAAGGTAGAGCCTCTTGGTGATTATTTTTGTACTTTCCACGTCTCAAGTGAGTTCTTTTATTAAGATTCCCAAGAATAAAACTTATGATTTATCTTGATGACATATTAACAGCCAGTCATACCAAATACATTTTTCTTTCCTATGTACCAGAAAGTATATTCTTGCTGTCAGCCTTTGGGGTACAATGAATTTCAAAAAGTTCTCTGGTGCTTTTTTCTCAACATTGAACATTCTTAGCTTTGTAAGTTATCAAAATAGTTACAAAGAGATTCTGGAAAGAAAAAGAAACAGAGGGAATGGAATGGTGCCTTATCAGAAAGACATAAGAAACTTTCATTTGTAGAAAAATGAATGGGATCAATATTTGTGCTCAATACTATGAATAGAGAAAGATTCCCTTAAATACAATTTATGTTCATCCCAAATGTTGATTCAGTAGTTTTACTTCATATTTCCAATATGAAAGAAAATTTATATTTTGCATTAAAAACCATTTTCAAGGTGATGTCATTTAGGAACAAAACAAATAAAACAATTTGAATTTCACAAGGTTCTTTATTGTTTATCTCTTGGGCTTTACTTCTTGGATGTGTTTACAGCAGAAAAAGCAATCAAATCATAGGCCACTTCAGATTTTCCCAAGAGAAGATGAGTCATTCATGACTCACTTGGAGGAGGAAAGCATCTTTCATCATCCACAGAAAAAAAACAGACACCAATCCTATCATTTTTTTAATATAACACAATTTACTCATCCTCTGCATGCAAACTCTCACATTTCAACTCAGAGGTCCTAATAGCAAGTTAAAAATATGCAACATATCCCCTGAGCATTTCATAGGGACCATTTCCACATAAGTAGTTAAGGATTTTCCTGTCTCTGTCAAATCTCATTTTGACCTTAACATTTTTATTTGAATTTGTATAAATAGAAACGAAATGATATGACGGGAAAGGCATGAATTGTGAAAAAAAGAGTATTCATTTAGATAGTGGTCCCTTGGTGCTTCTGTACTGAAAAGGATATTTGTCTTTTTTTAAAGGTGGGAAAACATAGTACAGAGATGCAAAAATGTGCAATAAAGTTTGATTCACCCTCACACTTCCTGAGGTACTCATCATCAGACTGTTGACCTTGGAACAAGAAACTGTCAATTTGTACACAGAAAAGAAGCTCTAGAACAAACCCTTGACATAAAATTTCTGCTGTATGGATGTTTGTTGAATAAATCACCTAATCCAAATGGATTGGTGTTTAAATTAGAATTACATACTGTATAGAATACATATGGAATTAATAGATGAATGAGTAGACATGTGAGTGATTCTTCCTAGATGTTGCGGGGGGAGGGGCATTGAAAGTGTCTTGACAGTCTTAGACCTTAGGGGTTTGCCTCTCTGTCGGAATGGAGGCGAGCTGAGAAAGTGCAAGAATTGACTTCCATGTTTCTGCCATTCTTCTGGCTGCTGTACGGAGCTGGAATCCAGGCAGGACAAGGAAGGCAGCAGGGATGGCGGCTGGGAGGCCCTGCAGTGAGGGTAGAGAGGACGGTGGCTGAACCACGCTGGAGCGGAGGCGATGCTTACCTCCTCTGCGGGAGTCTGCACATAATACACGTAACTTCATGGCTAAGCCAGTGTGTTCAGCACTGAAAACCTGCGGCCCAGAAATCTCAGAAGCTTGGTTGTCGTTCTTGTCCCCAGCACTCCCGTCAAAGGAAATACTCTTAACAGTGGGATTCAGATTTTGGTGAGCGCATGTCTTAGAGAGTTTTGCTGATCTGTTGCCTGAGAGTTGTCTAAAATACAGTATCTATGCATTTATCAAATTTCTGCTAATGAAAGTATTAATGAATCATTAGTATTGTTTGCTGCTTCAAAGATCACATGCTTCACCCATTTACCTTCGTGCAATGTGGTAAGCTAAATGTGTTTGAGATTATGAGGTTTTTTCTGCCTAATTTATTCTGTAAACTGCAAGTGTAAATCACACTGCTCTCACGCAATTTTAGCTGAGAGGGAACGACAAAGCTGTTGTGATAGAGACACCCTAGCTTGGAAGGGGGTGGACATAGAACCGCTGAGTTGGAATGCTATTTTGATTTTTAAGATGTTTTTAGTTTTAAAAATAATTTCCAGATTGTCATTTTCGTAATTCTAATTTCAATTTATAGCCTAAACATTGCACTAAGCTTTGGGGGTTATTACAGCTTGCTTTGGGTCTTTGTCTGCTAATGATTCCATTATTGCATCCATAGTTAAACAACAACATTTTCTTCAAAAAAAAAAAACAAACCTCCACCATAAGCATTTTCTAACCATGTTCTGTCATGGGGCACCAGACACCATGGGGGAGTTGTCATTTGCTGTGGAGAGTGTTGCTATTGTGTGTTAGTTTTCACATTATTCTTGCTTTTCCAGAGAAAGCAGAGCAACATAAGAGTCCCTGACTGTAGATTGCTAAGACTAGGGCGACTCTTAATGATGCCCAAGATCGACCCTTATATTGTATAGACGGAACACAAAGGTTCAAGCTGGCGAACTAACTTAATGAGGAAGCAGTATTTATATATTATTAAAATATGATTGCTATCGCATGGTCTGGATCTGGCCTTATAAAGGGAGGAGCATTGAAATCAAGAGAAAATTCTGCTGGGGTTTTACTCCCTCCCCTTATCTTTGCTGCAGCAATTTGTCAAAAGATCCATTCATCAGTTTTGATGAGATGTATTCAAGTTGAAACAGACCGAAGAGAAGGAGTCAAGACAACTCTCCTGTCTCAGTAGATGGGGCGCTGGACAAATGACGAGGACATCACACTTCCAAAGAGCAGTTCTCAGCCTGGTCTTCCTAAAGCTGAAGTGAAACCAGCGTCTTGCTGTGCCTTGTCGTTCTGTAAAGATGGACCCATCCTCCCTGTTAGGGAAACACAGGCTCACAGTGCACCAACAGTGGAACAAGAGAGGCAGAAATGCAGGCCCCTCTCTAATGGAAGATAATGACTGTAATCAAATAAGGCTGCTGCTCCACAGAGGAGTATCACTTTTGGCAGTGGGGGTGTAAACACAACCTCATTAACAATCTTGCTAACACGCAGAGGCAGCCATGCATAATGGAATGTGCCTGACACTGAGTCTCTCCAATAGGGTACAAATTCTGGTGATCCTGGACTAGACTGTGGATCTCTAAATGGGAATGACAGTGCATACCTTATCAGGCAGGAAGGCTGCTAGGTGCCGGAATGGGAGGGACGGGTTCTGGGGGAACATCTGGAGGTGTCTTGTGGGAGTCTGCCCATAGAACATTCTTCCTTGGCTAGATGTCCCTCGTCCTCTAGTAAACGAAAAAGTGAGCTTGTCTCGAACCCTGCTGGGGTACTGAAAATCTGCTCAAATGAGGGGATGAATCTGCTCTTTCAGTTGTTACTTTTAGAAATATTGAATTTAGTTCTGGTGTTGGAAAGCATTGGAATTCTAGGTTAACTTACCTAAGACAAACCATAAATGCTCCCTGGTAGATAACTGCCTGTTGATTAGAGTATTGGGTATATTTCAAAGTTGCCTGTGCCCGTGCCTTTGTCTCGCCTTGCCTCGCCTTCGCATGGGTTGGGTTGGAGAGCAGGCATTTGGATCTCTCCACCTGTGGCCTCCTGCTGATGAATACCTCTGATGCCTGTGCACGCCCTGCAGTGTGGCGCAAGTGTGGTTACTTGTGTGCCTTTTCACTGGGGAGAGGCTCCTACAGTGAGGTACTGGTGCAGTGGGAGCTGTGGTGAGTTGCTCAGTTCCTTCAGCAGTGCTGCTGACATGTAGTCCTCCATGTCAGCTGGCTTGGGGATCTTGTCCTGGCTGAAGGCACCACCCCACCTAGGGCAGTCCATGCAGTGGCCAGCCAATGTAGGCATTGTAAAGACCTGGTCTCTCACGCCATCTTGAGTGAATTCTGAAGAGCCATCTTGATGACACAGCTCCCATGGGTCAGCCCAGTCCTTTGCTGGGAGAGCTTCTCAGCTCGGTTCCTCCACCCGTGCGCTATCCTGCCTCCATTCCCCCGCATTTCTCCCCCAGTGGCCTTGTGACCACTAATCTTGATCTGTCAGCTTCACCGAATTGAGAAATACCTGGTAGATTAGTAAAGTGTGCTTCATGGTGTGTTTGTGTGGGTCTTGGAGCTCTGACCTTGAGTGCTGTATTGGTTTCCTCTTCAGCACTGTTACCCAGCTCTGCTTCAGGGCCACCATGAACCAAGTAGCTTGGTTCTACCACATTCCTCACCATGGCTGGAAGCCTGCCGACCATACACTGAATCTTCTTAAGCTCTAGCTGCCAGTCTGCTTCTGGAGGACCCTGAGCTAAGGCAAGGCGGGGATCAGTATAGAAGCATGTTTATGTGCATGCCCCTCATGAATACCCTCACAGCTCTGTTTCTTTAAGTCCCTCCTAAAAATGATCATCCTTCTACCACCCTACCTTGGCCGATACCTTCTCTTCATCCCATAGCTTCTCTTCATGCCCTACCCTTGTCACTATTTGCTGGCTCATGAATTTTAAATTCTATTTTCTTCCCTAGGGAGTAAGCTGTGCTTCCTTCCAGAGGCAGGGAGCTGGGTGGTGGTGGTGCTGGTTACTGTGGTGTGCATTTGCACAGCTGTGCGTTAGAACTCTGGTTCTGGTCAGTGTGGTCAAAGAATGAAGTGCTTTCTTCTCATCTTTTCTTCCCCCCCCCCCGGGGGGGTTGCTGTGGGCGTGAACTTGCTAAGTAGCCCAGACTGTCCTCAACTGGTGTTCCTCCTACCTCAGCTCCCTAAGAAGTGGGATTACAGATAGGTGTACACTGCCATATCTAACTCATGTTTAATTATAAAGTCTCCCACTCCCAAGGTCTTGCTAAATTCCCAAGTTGTTCAGACTAAGCTCCTACCTCAGCTGCCCTGAGCAACTTAGGAATTTAGGTGTGGGATTACAGGTGTGTACCACTGTGCCTAGCTGCAGGATCTACTTTTAAGTATCCAAGAGTCTGACCAACACTGCACATGCCAAATCTTCTGGGTGCTTTGCTTCAGACTTAGAGCTTAGACTGGAGAGGCTCTGGCATGACCACCCACAGAGGGGGAGGCACGGAGCTGTGATCAGGTATGGGTGGTCAGCTGAGCTGAGAGGCTTCTACAAGTGGCCAGGCCAACCCATGGAAAGGGGGTCACAAGGGGGAGCTTTTCAGAGTTGACCAAGGATGGGGTGGAGAGGTGAGGTATTTATGCTGCCGACATGGGCCAGTCCCTGTGTTGACTGCCCGAGGTGAGGCAGTGCCCTACAGCCAAGGCTTTTTAAATTAAAAGTTGCTTTCAAATTTAATTTTAAATTGCTTTTAAAATTAAAAACAAATTTTAATTTTAAAAAGCGATCTGCAGTTATATCTACCTGTTAGCTGTGTATTTTGCCTTAAATAGTGAGACTATAGGTTATCTTTCTAGTATTTCTAGTTTGTGTTTTTTTCCCCAAATTTCTATATAAAGAACATATATTACTTTTATAAATGAAAAAAAATGACAGTTTATTAAGAAAGCCCCTAGTACATTCTATGTGTGTCCCTGGCAGTGAGGCTAAGAAAATCTCAACTGCTGCTGACCTCTCTGAAATGAACGCCGGTCGTAGCCCCACACAGGACTTGGGGCCTTGTGGTCAAGGCAGAAAAACCATTAGAACACAGAACATATTTCCTGCCCCAGCTCATAATTTCAGAACACAACTGTTTTCAGTGCAAATTACAGAGAGAAGATGTGAACATCACAAGCAGGGCCAGGCAACTTCATCTCCCTTTTTACAGATGTTCATTAACATAACAAAACATGAGAGTGTTTAGCCTGCACCCTTGTCTGTTCAAGGCAAAGACTGAATAGAAATATGTCAGAAGTAAGCCCACTAGACCAGGAAAAGCATTTTCTAGAAAAAAAAAATGATGTGAAATATGCGGTCACCAAAGAAGGGCTACCATGTTTTACTTTGTAATTATGAAAATTTGTCTCTTTTGACAAGTGAAATGAATTTAGGCACTCAGGCATGGGGAGAAAGTTGAATTGTCTGAAAATTAAATCAAAGTAAAAATGAAAAATATAAATGGTTGTTTCATATTCACTAACATGGGAGTCATCTTTTAGATCTGACATTTTGAAGCAATCCCTGAGAAACCTGATAGCTCATACCTCTGAGTAAATTATGGTCCCGAGCAGTGTGGAAATAATTGAGAATGTTTGTTGTTTTTAAATAAATGCAATAAATCTGGAGTGGTGTCAGTGGTATAGAGTGCAGAGAGCACCATTTCATATCCTGAGACATACAGTGTGCTGGGGTCTCACTACAGGGAGACCTGTGCGTCGGTGCTCTGGGTGTGGCAAGACAGGAGTGCTCAGACACTTCCCACTTAGTAGCGTGGAGTTAGCCAAAGAGGGGAGGTGTCCAGCTGAGCCTGCTCACATCTGGCTGCCCTATCCATGGAGGTGTGGCCCTAGCAAGTCATTTCCCTTTAAACGGCAGATGTGGACAGAGCTGTCCTTCCCAGGGATGCTGGGAAGACTGATAACAATTACAGATTGTTGCCACACGGTGGGTGTGAACAGTACCCAGCATTGAATACTGAATTATTTTTCTCTAAGCTTTCTGCAGGTGTGTGCATGCTCGTGTGTGCTTTGAGTGTGTTTAGGTGCCTGCATGTAATCAGTGTATGTGTGTGTATGTTTCATGAATGTTTAAGTATGTGTGGGTATGTGTGTACATTGTATATGAATGCATGGATATACTTTGTGAATCTGTGTGTACTTTGTGTTTATGTACTTTGTGTGTGTGTACTTTGGGTATCTTCCAGCAATGAAGCTCCTTTGAGGACTAGCAGTGAGCAATTCTGTGTCCTTGTAGGCCTGAAGATACCTAGTAGCTCAGCTGGTGGATCTGGTGTTATGGTTTTTAACTGAGCAATTAAACTGACTGTCTCCACTTCTTCATGTCCCTGTATATTAATGCATAAATCAATAGGGCTTTACTATGCTTTAGAAAATTATACAATGCATGTATATATTATGCTATATTTTAAAATATAGGACTACATGCTTTTCAAACAAGTGTAGTCACTTTCTAGCCAGCACTCAGTGATGTGGGAATCCCACAAAATTTAAAAATGGCCCATCCCACAGATGATGTCCTATAGGCAATTAATGAGGCTAGGAATCCTCAATTTTTTAAATTAGTTCTATAGTCAAGAGTGGTTTAGTTGAAGACAAAGAAGCCCTTGACCTAACTCAAGTCCAGGGAATTTGTGGTAGTAGTAAGCTGAGAGCGTCAGTCGAGACTGAAAGGGAAGGACACGCTATAAGCCTCTTTCACCCCTTCCGGTCTCTTCCCCTCCCCCTTCTCTCTGGGGACAGGAGGTCTCCACCCCGTCTCATCTTTCACCTTGACCTGGTGCTTTCTGCTTCCTTACTGCATGGGGCTCCCTGCAAGGGGCCTGCCCTGTACTGTTGTTCCCCATCCTCATGTCCCCTTCCTCCTCCTCAGCAGCCTCTCTCTTCACACTTACCTCAGCTCTCTGTTGGTGATCTGGGTATCTACCCTCTGTCCCCACTGGACCAGGCTTCCTAAGGACAGTGGCTGTGTCTGTGGCTTGCTCAGCCTCAGAGCCTCCCAGGAGCCCTGGCTCACAGGCGTTGCTTAGTCAGTGTTTGATTTGTGAGTGAATGGATGAAAGGCAGGCTCAGACCCACACTCTGAGTACCACTGTAACACTGGTAACCAGCTCCCTGGTCTTTGGTTGTTGGTCATAACCCTTTCATTGCCCTTTTGTTCATAACCACTAATATTCCATTCATTAGCTACAATACACAGCCCAGGTTGGGTTTGGGACACGAGCAGGTCTAATGAAACATACTTCTAGCTTTTCCTGGGACTAATAGGAAAGGTTTGCCTGTGGTATGATTGGTGTTCCCAGACATTCTGGCATGTATTGTGCTGTTCAAGAGTGAAGTCAGCACATAGGAAAACAAAGGAGAAAAATAGAAACAAAGTTCTGATGGAATTCTTTGCGTGTCTGAATTGTTTGAGTGTTCTACCTGCCGCAGTAGGCCTCTGTATCTTCTCCTCCTCTTCCTTCTCTGTCTCTTCCCAGGCTTTTATCTCTACCTGCTCAATCCCTTCATCCTCACCTTCCTTTTTTTAAGAAGCCAAGTTCTATAGATTTAAGTCCCTTGTTTTAATTCAACTTCTCATATCCTGAATTAAGTAAGCACTCCACAGTGGAAGGAGCTGAAAAGTTTCCCTTGGAATGAGCCGGGGGCCCAGTCCAAGCCTCTGGGAACCTTAGAAGATTGTGCCCTCCACACTCTGTGCCCACTGGAGAAGACTAATGAGGATGATGTCTACTTTGTTCAATTAATATTACTCAGAACATTTTAAAACCAAGATTCTGCTGGGTTTATGTTTCTTTGAAGCTATGAACCCCAAGGCAGATGCCTTCCCGAGTAGAATGAATTCAAGGCTCCAAAGTCTACCAACATGTAGCGCCCACGCTGCATGAGGCCTCAGCCCTGGGCCTGGCAGTTATGGACAGGGAGTCAGCATTATGTAATCTGTTGTAGGATCCCCTTTGGGAGCTGTGGGGTCAAGGAGCATGAAAGGCAGAAGACACAAGAGGATTTTCTAGTACCCTTGGCAGAATCAGCGCACTACAAGGCTGCATTGAGGTTAATGTGGGATCCTTGGAAGGAGCAACAGAGTCTGCCCAGCCTATGGGTTAGAGCCATAGGGTTAGAGTTAGGATTAGGGTTAGGGAGCACTGGTTGGGAGCACCTTGGGAGAACTGCGAGAGCACTGGTTGGGCGATGAAGAGGTGGGGAAAGGGCTCTGGCAGGTCCAGGTCCCAACAGACACAGTCATGGGACTTTTGGTGAGGGACAGGAAGGACTCCTGTGCCAGACAGACTTCAGTCTCTCTAGCGGACTATGGTACTGGGAGGCTGAGAAGCCCCACTTCCCTTTCAAAGGAGACACAGCTTTGATGGCTGGCAGCCCGAGCCTGCCCTCCACTCACAGTGTAGCAGGGTCACGCCGTGGGTGATTCTGCAACTCAGTTTCCTTCTCGGAAACTCTTGCCCTGCAGGACTGTTGTAATCACAGACGAGGGGGGAACATGTAAAACATTGCACGGCACTTCTGGCAGATAGTGGCTTGATCAAGACCACCACCCCTCAGGTTTTTCTCCATTTGCTTTGAAGCAGGCGTGTGGCTATCAGCATCCATGATAATTCTTTCTCACTCTGTATACCAGGGAAAGATGCTCAGCATACATTTGAGTTCTTCCATTGGCTCAGCATATTTTTGTTGAACACATGATCTGGGCTGTGATCTACCATAGGCAGAATTTACCCATCACCGTACAAGGCAGATGTCATGATCTGTATATGCTACCAGTCCCTGGAGCTCCGCCTTGGTCCATACCTCTAGCTGTCCCCAGGAAAGAGGTGTCAATTCCTGCTCCACAGATTAGACAACTGCTGCTTGGGGTAATGTGAGGTCTTGGCTATATGAAGGAATAAAAAGGAGTAGAGCCTGGCTAAGAAAGGGTTCTAACACTGTGAATGGTCACTGGGCTGGGGCTCTCCTGTAGAACAGAGCAGGCCTGAGCTCCTGGCTTGGTGGGATGGGAGCCACAAAGGGTTCAGAGGGCTAATCAAAATCTCTCTGATTCTGGTGTGTGTGGGCACAGGGCACATGGACATATGAAAGAGACAAACAGAGAGAGAGAGAGACACACACAGAGAGACATGCAAAGACAAGAGACACTGCAGAGCTGACCTCAGAAAGGGTGTGCCCCAACAGAGTAGCTTTCTGAGCTGTGCATGGTTGTTGAAGCTGAGGCCTCTGCTTGCTGGAAGAAGAGCTCTAAACCGGAGTCAGGTCAGGAAAGAGCCCTGGGGGCTGACTAGGGCCTGGGGGTGCTAAGTTGGGCCTACTCTGCTTGCCTGGGGAGGATTTGCTTAGCTTAGATAGCAGGCAATGATGATCCACCACACCAGACGGGCACACTGTGTGCTGCTAGGAAGAAGCAAGACCTGAGTGGTGCCCAGTGGATACCTTTATCCTGGCACCCTGAGAATCAGTGAGGCATGGAAATGAATGGCATATGTTGAATAGCTACTCCCTCGAAGGGCATTAGGTGGAGAAGTTCATTCTATCTCACTTAATTGAAAATCAAAATTTGTAGCTGTCATGAGCTCAAGCAGAGAGACTTAAGGTTGTTTCCTAACTTCTGCTTAATAACTATACAGCCTCAAACCTTGATTGATGGCTCCCTAAACCTCAGTTTCACCATCTGAAAGCTGCTGAAAGGACCAAAGGGAGCTGGACCTGTGACCTGGGCTATGGGTCACACAGAACCGGGTACTGAGTATGTGCTGAATAAGTGCTAGCCTTCTGAAGCACCCTTTGAGTGGGGCAGCACGATCCCCCGCTCCGAGCAGTGACGAGGCAAGGACCAGAGGCGTCCACACTGCTCTTCTGGAGGTCACACAGCCCTAGAGACATCATAGGGTCCCCGCCTCCTAGGCTGACTTCAAAGCCTTCACAGTGATGGATTATTGATTTTTCTTTTCTTTAATAACACTGGCTTCTGGTACACAGTGGCTGAGAGTCAGTAAGGGAGATGGCTGCAGCCTGCTGGATTGCTCTTGGCCACTGTCGTTTGTCTGAGGCTTTGAGGAGGTGATTTCAGATATATTGCACCCACCCTCTTACACATACAAGGGAGCTTGGTCTTTGTGAGCACTGTTGTCAGACTTAGAGTCACTTAAACCAAAAACACATTTTCGATTCATTCTAACCATAACAAAATTAAGCCCTACTTCTGACAAAATCAGCACATGGTAAAAATAATAATAAAGAACAAGGGTACAAAGTCAAAAGGATATTTCTTGTCTGGGGAAGACCTTTAGAAGCCTCTTTTAGGGGTGGCCAAGTCATGACAGAGTCTCATTTGTAGAATGTCTGCAGTTTCTGGCCCAGTTGCAGGTATATGTGTGTTTGTGTGTGTGCACATTGTATATGTGTGTTTTACATATCTTTCATTTGTACCATTGGGCTCATACACACAGACACACACAGACACACCTGGCCTGTGTGTTGCTTTGTTCCCCTTAGCAACCTATCTTAGAGAATATTCTCTATAACTTCTATCAGATCGAGTTCATTCTTTATTTATCTCATTTGGTGAAATGGGTTTGTTTAGTTTTTTTATGGTTCTGCGGTATAAATATACCAGGAAGTATTTGCATAATTTGTATTACTGGATCGTTTTTGCCTCACTCAAGCTTTTCTGTTATAAACAATACTATATAGCTAGACAAATGGCATCAAACACATTTGAGAACACAATTCCTAGAAGAAATTCCTAGGAATGAAATTCCTAAGTTAGCTCTGATGGATATTAGCGAAAGATTGCTGCACGAATCACAACCCTGACAAGGGAAAGGTCTTCAACTCCTTGTATTCATCTCCTGTGTGCTGTTAAAGCTGTAGATGTTACCAACTAAGCAGGTGAAAATAGAAACTCAACTGCATTTTGATTTGCATTTTCCCTTCCTTCCTTCCTTCCTTCCTCCCTCCCTCCCTCCCTCCCTCCCTCCCTCCCTCCCTCTCTCTCTCTCTCTCTCTCTTTCTTTCTTTCTTTCTTTCTTTCTTTCTTTCCTGTTTCTCTTTCTTTCCTTTTCTTTTCTCTTTTTTTCTTTTCTACCAGGAATCTAACTCAGGACCTGGCACTTGCCAGGCAGTCACTGTGTCATGAGCTATATCCCCAGCCCTACATTTTCTTATGCTCAGTGAGGTTGTGATGAGATTCAGTTAAGTAATTTACATATTAACTAATTACCAAATTGTTACTTTACTCGGTTACAATTATATCTGCCCAGTTAGATTGAAGCACTTGTGCTGAGTCTCAGCCAAGACAACCTAGAGAGAAGATCAATTGCTGTACATTTATTCTATAACAATTGACCATTGCAATGGAAAAATGCACCCCTGGACTTGTTCAGGCAGCCTGCATCAGCCCTCTGATGGGGCTGGTCTCTCTCAGAGACCAGGGGTTGTCAAGAAAGTTTCATAGCGGACCAAACAGTAAGCGTTTTAGGGTTTGCAGACCAGATGTTCTCTCCAAACTGCTCCGCTCTACCCTGCGGTAGAAACCAGCCTGAGGTAACGTGTAACTGAGTGAGGTGGCATCTTCCAGGGAAATTTGCTGTGAGTTCTGTTTGGCCCTTGGGCCTTCGTTTTCAAATCTTTGTTCTCCACTATGTGCCCACACCTGGGTGTCTGGAGACAAGGCTGACACCCGATTCTGCAGATTCCAAATGGTTTTGCGCAGCTGTGACCCTCAGGTTACAAGAAGGAAGGTATGCACACCAGCAAGAATCTGTGCTAGACATTCAGGATTTTAGGTCTTAGCATCATGTCATCCTCAAGAGTGAAAGAGAGGTTGGGAGTTCTAAAATGTCCCCACTTGCATGCAGAGCTCACCGAGTTGTTGGTATAATATCTACTTGCCCTGACTACGCATTTGCATATTAAATTTGCCCTGCTCTGGACCTTTCAGTGGCATGACCCTAAAACTAGGGTTTGGGACATAAAAGAGCAATCTTCTACCCTCCCAGATCAGGCCCCATTGAGGAGAGAACCCAGGGAGACAAACTGCACGTTCCTGTACACATGAAGGCTGCAGAGGACATGGGGACCTGGAGAGACCTGGCTGAATGAGTCCTGGGGAGGGCGGGTTGTGTGTGTCACAGGGAGCAGCCGTGGAGTCAGTGAACTTGTGTCTGACTGAAGTCTCTTATTCCAGTGGCTGCTCTGCTCCCTGCGTCCCGCCTAGGACGTAATGGGGCCCTGTTAGTATATTTTAGAGGCATGGATGAATAAATAAATAAGTGGTGATAATGAACGTGATAGCAATGACATTTTACTGATCATTTGCCAATTACCTGTTTGCCTGCCAAGCCACATGAGCAGTGTTCACTCATATCAAGCGCACAGATTATCAGTGTCACCACAGTTGTTTCCAAGTGCAAAGGCACATGATAACGAGAGTGGCAGCATTGGTTATGTGACCGTGCAAATTCTAGTTCTAAACACTTTAAACAAGTGTCCTCATTTAATTCCCACAATAATTTAAGTAGGAGGTGAGTCCATCTATTAATCCATTTTACAGATGGGAATCCTGAGTGAACTGTGGTGAACTAACTTCATAAACTATACAGCAGCTATAGGTAAAGAGCCAATGTTTGCTTGCAAAAGTGTTTCTCAAATGTTTTCCATGGGGCATCAGGCTCCTGTGGAGGTCTGTTAAAACATAGACCGAGGGCCCCCATCCTGGAGGACTAGATTCAGTGGGTCTGGGGCAGGATGTGGAAGTCTACATTTCTTACAAATTTCATTTTGATGCTTATCTTGTTGCTGTGGAAGTCATACTTTGAGAGCGACTAGTTTAGAGGATTTTGTTTGTTAAACAACAGTGGTCCCAATGAAGGCTGCTTTAGTTAGTTTCTGGCTGTTCTGGGATTCGGAAGACCTTTCCAGTCCTTTCGGGTTGCTGCCCCTTCTTCTCCTCACTCTTCTCCATCTTCGAGGCCCTTGCAGATTCAGCCAGCATAGGCCCAAACTGAACCCCAGGGGACAGACACCCAGTCACTTGCTGAAGCAAGGCTTTTTTCCTCTGAGAAGCATCAAAGCATTGAGTTCAAGGTGCAGGCTCCATCTCAGCAACAGTGCCTCAGCTTTAATTGCAGGCACTGGAGTGTGCTTTGGCCCTGCCTGAAACACAAGCTGGACTCTTTCCCCATTTCAATGTCTTACCCTCTCAAGTGCTAAATTGCCCCATAAACAAAATACATCTGGTGTTTGACTCGTGAAAAATATTTCTCTACGGTTGAAAAGAAGTGTGTGGATAGTCTGACTCCATTAATTTCCACTGGAGTGACTCTGGACCATCTGCTCCAGGCTCTGTTGCAAGGGGAGGGAGAGGAGCCTGGACACTGGGCAGAAGGCCTGGGAAGTACAGGGTCAACTTCAAGAAGCCACGGACATCTGCCCACATCACTTGTGGACCTGACAGACCAGAGGATGCTTTCCTACCTCTTTGTGCCTTCTGCAGTTTTCTAAGACTCCCTGGACACTCTAGACCTCTTTGTGGAGACGATCTGGCACCCCTATATCTGGGTTCTCCATGACTGGGGTCTGCAGGATTGGCTGCTATGGCCATGATGCCATGGCCAGGCTTCCTGTGACATCTGCATGGACCAATAGAACAGACAATCTCTTGTCCTTTCAAGCAGTTCTTTTTGGATTATTGCTTCAAGACTTACCAGAAGTGAGGAGCTACCTCTGGGGGCCTCTGAGACCCAGCCATTTGGAGAGAGAGAGACCTTGGGTCAGGTTTATAGGCAATAAGCTGGACCACAAAGCAAGCTGGGCTTTGAAGTGGCAATGACTTAGGATCAAATGTGGCTTTTCCTCACCATGGCTGTGTGTCCCTTGCCAAGTTATTAACCTCCCTGTCCTCTGTGCCACAATGTGAAAATCAAGTTGCTTGAACAATGCCTAGGACACAGAGATGCTCAAAACACAGTGGCTGTCCCTGATATGCATGATTTATATTATCTTCTGTGCTTGGGTGAGAGCCAAACCTGTGAATGTGTTGAGATAGAACTTTGAGTTAACCAGGAAGAAGATTATCTTGGTGGTCCTGATGTAACTGAATGAGTCCTTAAATGAAACGGACTCTTCCTGAAACCAGGACTCTTCCTGGAGATGTAAGTGGAGGAGTATTATACAAAAATGAACAGAAAGTTCTAGGCACAGTGGCACATGTCTATAGTCCCAGTTAACCAGGATGGTGGAGCAGGAGCATCACAAGTTCTGATGACAGTCTGGGGAACTTAGCAAGACTCTGTCTCAAAATAAAAAAAGAAATAAAAACATAAAAAGGAAAGGATGCAGTTCAGTGTGAAGGTTCTAGCATTTAATCCATCAAAACCCAGAAAGTTGGCCTGTGGTCCAGTGGGAGAATGCCCGTGGGTTCAGCCTCCAGTGCTACCACCACCACCACAAACAAAAAGGAGGTAGAAAGTGCTTGTAACAACAGCATGGCAGGAGGAGGAGGCCAGACAGCAGTCTGTGTTCAAGCTGCACATGGGCAGCAGTGGGCCGCAGGCAGTGGGCAGCCAAGAGCCAACCTACAACAATGGAATGAGCACAATGAGGGAACAGGGTCCCAGGTAATACAAGCTGGAGTTGTAAGGTAAAAATATGTTCCTGACGGAGAGAGAAGAGCTGGTCTTAGCAGGTTACACAATCTAAAACTAAGAGAGAGCCTTAGACAGATGAAACCCAGACCTACTATAATCAGGTCTTAAAATGCACCTGTTTCTCACACTCGTCACAGACTTCTGCATTTATTCCTAATGAGGAAATGTGCTCCTAGTGCATGAAGGGCTTGCACTGGAGGACCTCCAGCAAACAGGCCATGCTGACTAGGTTGCTCTGCTCCGAAATGCTGTCACTACAGCCTGCATGGTGTTCCCCAGGAGATAAGAGGAAGGGGAAGAGTCAGGATGGAGAGGTGGACCTGCGGCTGGCCTTTCTTCCCACGCCTGAGATGCCTGTTCTCACCACTGGGGCTGTGCCAGTAGATTCCAAGGAGCCTTCTCATAGGATGGCCCTATGCACAGGGAGCTGGGTACCCCCTCCCCCACTGAATACCCCCAGTCCTCTCCATGCCACTCCCCTCTTTCTATAGCTGTAGGCACTGCACTGATCCTTCCAATATCCTCTCTCAAGTACCACACTGTAGCCTAAACTGTGTCAAGTGCTTATGAGAATTTCAGAGGATATGGGTCTAGAGCAGTGATGGTGAACCTTTTAGAGCTTTCAGTGATAAAAACAGCCCTCTGCAGCATGCACACCATAGGTTCACTAGAGAGAACCAGGGTGACCCCATATCATGGAGGAGAAAGAATATAGGCTGTGATGTTATGTGGAGAGGCTGTTTAAATCTAAGCTCCATTGTTCAAAAGCTTTCAGACATGGTCAGAAAGTAGTTTTCCTGCACCTCAGTTTCCTTACCTGGAAAATGGAATAATTTCATCCCCCATAAAAGGATGGTTGTGAGACATATATGCAGAACAAACAGCCCAGGCCTGGTCCAAGGAAGATGCTCCAAGCATATTAGTATTCTGCTGTTCACCTCCTTTCTAGCTCTGAAAGCATAAACTTCCTGTGGTAAGGAAAAAACCAAATGAACTGTGGTGAGTGACAGATGAAGGAAGAAACCAGATTGTGGGACCAGCATATGAAGAGCCAGGCTGATGTCCCAGGAGGCCCAGGGTAGAACAGGTCTGGTCCACAGTCTTTGTACTTTCTCCAGCAGGATTTTCCTTCCCATGGAGCACATTATCACCAACGGGACCACTCCTATATTCATCTCCAGCTCCTGATTAGAGGCTCATGAATATTCAAATACTCATCTTCCCTTATTTGCCTGACTATTAGCATTCTGTCTCTAGGCTTATTTTGCGGTTTTTCTGTGTCGCACATTTGTTCAGTGATTCACGCTTCATCGTCCGATGTGACCGGCTTTGAGACAATCCCAGCTATTTCCAGTTCGCGGAGAGGCTAGGTCTCCTCTCTGCTTCAGCTGCCAGCTTCCCTTTGCTCTTTCTGCTCCCAAAGGTGGGAGGATGGTGGAACAGCCTGCAGAGTGCCACTTTGGGAACTTGCTTCTGGGTTTTTAAAATTCATATTGATAATAATAATCCAGGACATATGTCTATCACTTCAAATTTTGCAAAGAGATTTCATATCATCCTGTTTTATAGTCTGGCTTTCTACAGATGTAAAATGCTGACATTCTTTTCTGAATGGGACTATGTCTTTTTTTCCATCTGAATATTTAACAACAACATTTGAACAAAAGAGAATCTGTGTTAAAGCCCAGCTGTACAATGATTTCTCACAATGGTACCATGTCAAAGGAGAAATTTGTCTCTCTCCTGTCCTGGCTGGATCTTGGTTGGGAGTATGTTTGGCTCTGTAGGGAATAAAATCTGTATTAGTTTCCTACTGCTGCTGTAACAAATCACTAACTCTGGTTTAGAATAATACACAGTTACTGTCTCATAGTTCTAGAGATCAAGAACATGCTCTTCTGAAGACTCATGGAAAATCCATTTCCTTGTCTTGCCATCTTCTTAGGGCTGCTTGCACCTCTTGTCTCCCAGCTCCTTCCTCCATCTTTAAAGCAAATCTTCAATTCTCTCTCTTTCTCTTCCCCCCCCACTCTCCTCACATCTCCTTCTTTATATAATTCTCCTACTTCATGTTTACATGGATCCTTACAACTTCTGGTTCCACCCAGAAAATTCAGGGTAGTTTTCACATCTCAAGATACTTTGATTCAAGCATACCTGCATAGTTTCTTTTTCCATGTAAGATAGCATAATCTCAGGGACATTTCTGATCATCCCCGGATACACATTCTACCTATGGCTCCAGTCTTCTGGGTCAGTAAGAGAACTGACTGCTTGTGACCTGCTTGTTTATCTAGGATGTGGCTCTTCTGGCTCCTTTTTTCCCCTCTCTGCAGTGTGGACTCCTCCCAACACCTGTTGCAAAAGTCTCCCCTTGGGTGCATGGAGAGATTTTGGTGATGGCTTCAGCAAAATCTATTCAACTTCCTAGCCAAGTCTCTATGTACCTGAAGCATCACTCATGGAAGTGATACCTAATTTCTCATAATCACCTCTGAGTCGATTGAAGCTGGGACATAGTGATTCTTTTGTTTTTTTTTTTTTTTTTTGGTACTGAGGATTGAACCTTTGCATTGAGCTATATTCCCAGATGCTCCAACTTTCCTTTTAGCAGTTTTATTTTGAGGTAGTTCTCATGAAGTACTAGATTTCCCAGGCTGGGTTCAAACTTGTAATCCTCCAGCCTCAGCCTCCCAGAGTGAAAGAATTACAACACACATAATTTAAATAAATACTGTATATCTCTTGTGTAGCATAGTTCATGGATTCTGGTGCCCTGTTGGCTGGATTCAAATTCAGGCCTGCTGTATGATTTTGTGCATGATGCATCACCTGACTGAGTGTCCATTTCACCTTCTGTACGTGCATCATGGCATCAGAGATTTTGGGAGCATTAGCTGAAGCAAGGCTTGTAAAGTGTTTCGCATAAAGACTAGATCAATAATATTAGCTGTTTTGTCACCATTGCTGTTGCCACTTGGACTACCATGATTTCTGAAACACGTGTTCTGTGCTTGCTGAAACTTGCTGTAAGTATTAAAATTGCTGCTATTATGACTCCTGGCTGAGGACATGAACAGAGACAATTCCACAAGACTTCTTGGGCCCTGGCACATCTGCATTGCTTGAGCATGTGTTATATAAATCCACAGAACAACAGGCCTTGCACACACTCATGTTTGATCTCCAACCCAAAGTAGGAGGCAGGTGCAGATACTGTCTCCATTTCACATGTGAAGGAACAGACTGGGGGAGTGAAGTGATTTTCCCATGACAGTACTGATAATGGTGGGTGGAATTTGAATCCTTTGGGATCTGCTGGAACTGGGACTCAGAATCCTGTGCTTTTGTACTTTGTTAGTTTGCCCCTAGTAGATAGACACGCTAGCTTATGTACTCCCCAGTCATTTCTCATGGAAAATTCACCCTGAAGTCCGGGGCCCTGAAAGAACCTGAGAACCAGGTGTCCATTAGAGCCCCTTAGGGTGCCAATGTCTCAGGCAGAAATCAGTACCATGACTCAGTCTCTGTTGCACTGGGCTGCCTCTCAGAGTCACGGGCCCACCAACCCCCTGGGGCATGCACTTCCTCACAACGGCTCAGAGTTATTTCCTCATCTATGTTCTTCTCGATCCCCATAAAAGTCAACATTTACATTGAAGCTGATATTAATGTCCAAGCACAGGGAGCAACTTGGGGAATTTTCTTTAGAACAGAAAATGTCCAATTTCCAAAGATCTGGCTGGAGCACAAATAGGTGTTGACTTCAGCTCTTCTGGGAGCTGCTGCCATGCATACCAACAGGATCCCATGGCTGCCCTGAGACAACCTGCACACCTCACCGAGTGTTTGTCAACAGGAGGATTTGTGTGTGGCTTGAGTATGTCCTGAATAATGCATAAAATTCACACGCTAAGGTTGATTAAAACCCTAAGTGCATTATCCAAGGAAAGCAAAAGACTCTTAAGTTCTCTGATCACTGAAAGTCACTGATCTTCAAGGACTTTTCTCCTCATAGTGCTCCAAGACAATTAGCACTAAGGCTAGCAGACCCAGAGGGAGACCCACATGAACATAACCACTTCATCAAGTAAATTCATATATAACAAGAGGCAGATAAGATTTGACTTCTGATATGCACTAAAATTCAAGCTTATGTGTATTAACATTTTTGAGGGGGGATTTTTGAGACAGAGTCTCACTCTGCAGTGCTGGCTGGTCTTGAACTTATTGTATAACCCAAACTTTGAACTCCTTGCAACCCTGGCACCTCAGCCTCCCCAGTGCTGGGATGACAGGCATGTAACACCACACCCAGCTCGCGTATTATTTTCTTATGCTGGAGGTCAAGGAAGGGCAAATCAGGCCTACTTTGTACTTTGTGGGACTATTGAGACCATTTGCATGGGGCCTGGCCTTGTTTTGGAAGGGGCATGAGGGAGTAGATTGGGAAGGCAGGTACAGGAAACTGCTGCCTTACCAGGAGCAGAGCCATCCAAACCAGAGCACAGGAGAGGCAATGAGAGTGGTGGGCAGCTTTAAGGAAAGAGGCCTAAGAGCTAAGAATTGGGAGATGAAGGTATTCTGGGAAGAGGCAGCAAAGTTAGGACACATGGGCACAGGGACAGCAAGTTCCTTGATTTATTTTGGACCCTGCTGAACGTGAGGCTGCTGAGAAGAACAGAGAGGAACATATAGAAAAAGTAATAAGATGTTTTCAATACCACATGGTAGAACCTGTTTAAAATAACATCTTTAAAGAACTCTGTATTGGCTCACATATCTGAGAAAGATACAGTTCTGCCTTCAGGCATGATTGGATCCAAGGCTTCAGCAGAGCCATCAGGGTTCCTGTCTCTGCCTCCTGAGAAGACAGACATCATGGCCCTCAGCAGTCCAGACTTGGACCCTTGCAACCTAGAAACCTTTGTGTGTGTGTGTGTGTGTGTGTGTGTGTGTGTGTGTGTGAGAGAGAGAGAGAGAGAGAGAGAGAGAGAGAAAATGAGAATGAGAATGAGAATGAATGAATGAATGAATATCACTCTATTGGCACTTTCCAGACTGCCAGATCTCAGGCAATCCACACCCCCAGCAAGGAGGTAAGGAGATGCGGTGTCTAAGGGCAGCCAAAACTCGAACAGGTGTCCACTCTAATACATTAATGGTGTTCATCATTCTGCAAGGTGCATGTCCTTAAAAAGGGGATCAGTCAGAGGCAGTGTCACAAGAGAAGGACCTTGACACTTTTTGTAAAACACCTCTAAGTTTGGCTTCTTTCCTCTCCTTGGCTTTCCTGTGTTTCTCAGGTCACAGGTGGTTCTTGGTGATTCGTGAAATATCTCAGAAGACATGCCCACACCGTTAGCACAGGTAACTGAGTGGACTTGTACACAAAAGCAGCAGCCCCCTTGCGGTTTTATTGCTTGTTTTGTTCACAGTTACCTGCAATATGGGTGACCGCAGATGGATAGAAATATGTTTCAGTGTAACACATTTACAGCAGGGGAGAAACACCCCCAGACACAACTGCTCAACCCAAAAGCAGGCTGGCATTTCCTGGTCTGTTCTGCCTTCTGAATACAAAGAGACATGATTATGGCAATGATGGAGAACTGAGCTGCAGTCAGACACTCAAGAGGTGCTTTAAACAGTTGGTCATAAATATAAAACCAGAGCATTATGATTCACAGGAGAAGGAGATTAAAGCAGATCCCAGGACCCAGTTCTGAAAGGGATCCAGGAGTTGGGATTCAAAGCTGGACAGGTGCAAGTCTTCAGAGAGAAGGGAGGGAGCAAGCACAACTTTAAGTGTACAGAGGCATCTCTGACTTGGGTTGTGACGGGGTATCTGGTAGTCTGGGTAGTGTGGTGGCCCAGGACAGCCTGTCTTGGCTTTCTAACTTGGTAGCCTTGGCCATGTTGCATTTCCTTTTCATTCCTCAGTCTTCTCAATGGTCAATGGGTGTAGCCACAGTATGTATGCAGGAGCTTGCCATGAAGTTGGGCTGGGAGCTTTTCCAGAAGCCAATGGTCCAGGTCTGCGTGGGGCAGTCTCTCACAAATGCTATTGCTGATGGGGATGAATGGAGGGTAAGGACAGTGACAGGGGCCTCCAGGGCTTGTGGACAGGTCTTTGACTTATAGGAAACAGTCTGTGAATTAGGCTCATAGGGCCTCTGCTTTTAGTGCTCAGGAGGACTGTGAAGAGAAATACTGAGAGAACTTTCTCAGGCCGACTTTCTACCTTGTACCTCTACTCCTCTGAGTCTAGAGACAGACACTGCGTTCTTGGCTGGATTCTAATGTCTGAGCTGGAACCCAGATATGCACTGAATATCAGCCTCCAGATCTGACACTGGCCAGTGTGGTAGCTGTTCCTTCAGTTTCCTTTCGGATTTAGTTTTCCTGTGCCAAGATATAGGATCTTGGACTCTCTACTGCCCAAGAAGACAGATGACCTGTGTTGGGCCTGGGGAGCATTGCAGATCCCAACCCAGTTTCCCCAGGAGAACACAGAGCCTGATCTTGAGGCTGGGAACTGGGGTCATGTGAGGACCATGAAGGAAGAGAAGTTAGCAGCTAACTTTTATGTCATTATCTGAGCTTTTGTGACATTTTGTTTTACTTGAAAAGAAGCATAAACTTTATTCATAGATCTAAATTATAAATCCCCCTTTGCCCCTCAAAATGGCCCATTGAAGAACGTGAAAAATGACTGTCCTCCTTTTTTTTCTTGGTCTCAGATAATACAGCATATCAAAGAAACATGATTTTCAGGTTCACTACTGAGGATGCTCAGAATAATAACTGCCGCAAAGCCCTTTAAATCCAGACTTGGATCTAGTTAAGTTTGGAAAGCTGCAACATGAATGTAGCCAAACGACCCCAACTACATTAAACTCTGCAGTTTTCATGGGCTGGACTAGGGATGCTGAGCTCAGCTACAAGCCCAGCGTTGTGGATGAAGACAAATAGCTGCAGAAAATAAGACTGTAATGAAAACACCAGCAGACCCTTCAGAGTAATAAGACTCAGAGCCTCCCTTCTGTTACATTTGCATATTATGTGATTACTACCCTGGAAATGGCCTTTTCTTCATTTTTGATAGGTGCATCTTGCTTTAGAACAGAGGTCACCTGTCACGAGATGCCTTTATGCTTGAGACTGTATGTAGGTTTGAGCCAGCGTGGGCCAGACCTATCCCTGACAATTGGCAGCAATTTTCCATTTCACAAGGGCTAGAATCACTCAGGTGTAATCGCTAGAATCACAGCACTGGGGGCCAGCCAGTGCAGAGAGGCCAGTCATCCCTCCAATCTACAGCTGAGCTGTTCACACCCCCAAGAAATGGACTTTGTGCTGCTTGGTGATGTGGCTAAGCAAATAGCAACTTCCTAAGGATGCCTGCTGGGGGAGCAAGGACTGTTAGGGTGGGGTCCAGATGCAGAGGATACATCTGGTGTGCCTAGGAAACTTTGGTAAGACTTGTCTTTCAGGAACTCTGTCTCTGATTTGCCCTTGGCTTTCTATTTCTGTCTCTGCAGTATCTAAATCCCTAACAAACGGGCTTCCTGTTGGCAGCCAGTTAACATGTATCCCTGAGAACGTACTACATTAGGACTCTTTCAGAGGAGAAATACCCCTGAAGCTGACTTAAATTACAAAAGGAATTGTATCCCATCACGTAAATGTAAAGTTCATTTCTATTCAAGTTCTGTGGTGTCCAAAATGCTGATAGCCTGGGGTTTCTCCTTTTCTCCCCTGCATACTGGCTTCATACTAAGTACGTCATTTCTGTGTGATGGCCCAGGAAGTTCCAAGCTCATGGCCCTCAATTTCAAGAAGGACAAAAAATAAGATACATTTCCTAATAGTTCTAACATGTTTCAAAACTGAATTGAGAGAGTCATGTCATCTAGCCTAAACCAATCCCTATGGCCAGAGAACTACAATGTTCTGATTGGCCAGGCATGGGGCTGTGCCTGTCCCTTGGCCAACAGGCTGTGAGGGAATTTTATGCTGTAACTCTAAGCCTTGTTTCCTGAAATAAGTGCCCATTCTTGAAATTCAGCCCACTTCAGGACATGGCTGGGATTTGAAAATGTAGTTTCCTAAGAAAATACAATGCATTTACCCAAAGAACTGGAAATTGGATTATAGTTGAAAACAAAACTTGCCTCCTAAAGATGATAACTGGTCTCCAGAAAGATCTAGATAAGTATTCAGAAGATTGTCTCCCAAAGGAGAGTTATCACTCTCAGAAGTGGCTAAAACTCTTGCACTTCAGATGCCCCTTACTGTTTTTCCTTTGTTTTTTCCCCTCATCAGCCCCTCACCCACACTGATTATTCTTCTACCTCTAGACGTGCAAGGACACGCTATGGGTCAGGAGGTGTGGATTCCTGGGAAATTTCTGGGGACTTGAAGGTGAAATCTGGTGAGAAGTGAGCTCACTATGAGGTGACAAATGGGAGTGCTAGATATTTGGAGGTAACTAGAGAAATAAATCTGTGTTATTTTTTCTCCTTCATGAGCTCCCTGCCATAGTCTTTCTAGGAAAATTTTGAGTTCCCAGTGAACATCCCCAAGAAATCTTGTATTAGATGCCTACTGCTGCCTTACAAATTATAACACACTTAGTGGCTCAAAGCAAGAGATTTATTCCCTTATAGTTGTGGAGGAGAGATGTATAAAATGAGTTGGCAGAGCTGTATTCCTTTTGGAAACACTTTGCCTTTTATTGCTTCTAGACAATGCATTCTTTCCTGAGGGCCTCTTCCTTGCATGGTTCCAAGCACTTGCTTTTGTTTGCATATTTCCTTACCTGATTCTGACCTTCCTACCTCCTTCTCACAGGGACACTTGTGGTACCCTTGAGCCCATCTGGATAATCTGACAATCTTACCAACCGAAGACACTTAGCCACATGTGCAAAATCTATTCCCTATTTAAGGTTATGTATTCACAGTTTCTGAATATTAGGATGTGGACAACTTTGGTGGTCTCACCTAGCTGATCCCAGTCTTTGACAGCTTTCAGAGGCTCTGGTCAGGGCAGGATACTATATTCACTTCCCTTCCCTCCTCACTCTTAACCTCTGGATTTGTATATCCCACACAATCTGTTTTTTCTTGATCTTCATCTCAGAGTTCACTTTCTGAACACCAGGGTGAAGAAAGCCTCCAGGGCGCACATGGCATCTTGTACATCTCTCTCTCTCTCAGAGTGTCTCTCTCCCCATGAGCACTTGCTCATTTACATGTGTGGCCAATGACCCCATGCAAAAAGGAGCCCATCTTTTCATCTGTGTCATCAGCCTGGGATGGGATCTAGTAGGTGATCATTCTTAAATGAGAAATTGAATAAATAGGCCTTTCAGGCACCCTCAAATTCTTGGTTCAAAACTCATTTGTCCTTGAAATGTGTCCATGAGCTAACCCCAAGAGGGTTGTCCCTTCTTGTCCACCAGTTCTTTGTGTGTATGCACACGTGGTATTTTAGTAAGTTACACTGCACAGTTATGCTCAAGGGCAGAATAAAGGACAGAGAAGACTACTTTCCTGGCTCTATGACCTTAGATGAGTTACTTAACCTGTCTGTATTCCAGTTTCTTTGTCTATAAAATGGGGCTAATAATTAAATTTACCCCATTGACTTTATGGGATTATCATTAATTGTAAACAAGAAAGTTTTCAATGTATTTGCAGTTTCCCAAAATCTCGATTTCAAAAACTCCTTATATTGTAGTAGTACCTACATCCAGTCAGTGAACATAGAAATCTTCCAAAAACTTTACAGACATCTGATTCCTCACAAAGTCTTTGAGATGGACTTCTTGATAGATCTTTTGCTTAACCACACTGACCCCCAACCACAATCATTTTCTTTATACCACCTTCCAGGTAGAGGTATCCATATGCTAGGAACCCAGGCAACTAGATATTAGGCCCCACAAGATCAGACTTTTCACAAAGCTTTTCCATCCTTTATTGAAAAAGTCAGATCCAGATGAAATGGACCTTCAGCCTTTGCCTCCCTGTTTCTTTCTCTGTCCCATGGCATGATGCCTAGAACCGGTGCAGCCATTTTGTAACATGAGGCAATGGGTACAAGAAAGAACGTGAAAATCTCAAGAGAACACTGAGCTTGATTGATACTGACTCGTGAGCTAATACAGGCAGCTGTGTACCTCCAGATTTCATTTTTGTTCTTCTCAAGGATGAAATTTGAAGACAAGTAGACATATAAAAGCGGCCAAAAAAGAAAAAAAAGAAAAGGAAAGATATAGTCAAAGAGGTCTGTATCTCTCTTTCAATTTGAAAGAATTACAGAAAGAGTGGCTCAAAACCAAACCAAACTTCTGCTCCTCTCTCACAGTGCACTGGAAGCAACTTGAAAGCAGCAAATGTGTTTGCCTGGTGCTTGGTGTCATCTCTGTCTGGCATTGTGCCTGGCATAGTCAGTGTTTGTTGAACAAACAAAGGAATCTTTCTTTTTACCTCTTTTAACTTTGGCCAAATCTATCTGGCTCATCAGAGCAGTTGTGATGACAGTTGTTTGGTGGGTTTCCAAGGCCTGTTCTATTTAAGCTCAGTATACAGTCTTAGGGGGTCGGGCAGCAATTGGACAGCTGAACCCAGCTAGACAGACCTGTGCTAGCAGAACTCACACATTTCATCTGAACCTTTAAGAGGAAAGGCTTTGCAAACACTTGCTCCAAGATATAATTTTCTGTGGAGGATTTCTAATGAGAAATAAAATTTAAGGTGAATAGGGGAAACATTCATCTAAGGCCTAGTCTGTATTCCAAACACCATATGATCCAGTGGAAGATAAATATGTATCAGTGATTGTTAACATCCTTCCTGGGCTTCTATCCTAGACATCAGGTGCAGCTACCAGCATCTCACCACAGAGCAACCCTTCCTGTGGCCTCCCAAAGGCAGGCACAGGGTCCTCCTGGCTTTGCGATGGCTCCTGTGATGGTAGTGCTATCCATAACTGGGGTGCGTAGCCAGTTTGCTAGAGAGATGAACAATCCTTGGACATTTGTCTTCATAATCTCTTACAGTGAGGGAGGCAAAGGCAAAGGAACATATTCTTAAGTAATATATTCTGTTCCCTGGCATTGATGAAAGGGATAAAAATAAATCAGTGTTTCTACTCAACTCATTTGAAGGACAAGCCAAAATCACACCATTAAAAATTAACATCTAAAACAGATTGTACATTACTAGGGATGAGTTCAGGCCCAGAGTAGAATAATTGGCCAAATGAATCTACAGAATGTTAGGAATAACCAATTCACTCTCATTTCCAGTGGTTAAGAAATAAAAGAAGACAGATTATCTTCATTTCAGGCCAGGAAGCTTTTCAGGAACAGCCCACTACATTTTATGAGTTAAAGGAGGAACTAGGAAAGAGATTAAGGTCAGAGCTGTGGGATCTCCTGGGCCTACAAATTTATCACTAAGTCCCATGAAACCCATGTCAAAATTACCAGACTATCTGCTTAATTGGCCTAAACAAGTCATTTAATGCCCACTGTGTACATCTGCTGTCCTGATCTATGAGATCCATCATCCATCCATCCATCCATCCAACATTTCTGGAGCACCTACCTGCCTGTGCTTAACCCTGTGCTGCAACAGAAGATACATTGATGGATATGAAAGAGAATTTTATAGTAAAGAAATTAATTCAGTACATGACTTTTAAAGCATAGCTCTTCAACCTCTGCACCTTGACATTTTGGGCTGGGTATACCTTTGTAGTATGGGGTGTCATGTGCCTTGCAAAATAGCATGCCTCTCCTCTACCTACTAAATTTCAATACTGCCCCTCCATAATGAATATTTAAAATATTCTCAGCTATTGGCAAATTTCCCCTTATAAGGGAGGTCAAAATGTCTAAAGCCATTGCTTTAGAGTCAGAAATCTGGTTTCTGCTCTAGTCTTAGCTTTTAGCTGATATTTAACTAACTTACTTTTCCTTCTTCCTAGCACCTCGCACAGTTTCCAGCGTACTGTAGGTATGTAATAAATGCTTGGAGGCCAAGTCAGTGCGTGTATGAATGAACTAGGGTCTACCTGTATAGGATCAATGTTTTCCTAGGAATTGACAGACTGCTAAGAAGATCTAGAGTCTTGATTATGTACAATGCCAAGTAAGCAATATATGTGAACAAAATACGCCTCAGCTAAGTGTGAAAAAATTTCTGTGTATAGGGTATTTAGCTGTGTAAGCCTGACAGAGAATTGAACGGCTGGATTTTTTGGTTTTAACAGATTGGTTTGCCATTCTGTAGCCACAATAACAGAGCAAAGTAACAATCATGTCTATGTTTAATTTTCCAAAGAGTGCTGCATTGCCGAGGCTAACAATCTGGCCAATTAAATGTGGCCGATTGGCACTCCCACACAAGTTTGGGGGTATTTAAAATAGCTTTCTGCAAAAGAAAAAATCCAGGCTGCAGAAAAACTTGTAATTCGCCCAAATTTTCACATTTCAAAAGCACGCTTATGATGGTAAAATTGTTCTGGGTGACAGAGAAGAGATAAGCCATCCATTCTGAGTGTATTAGTGTCAAGCTGCGCATTGTCTCTGTGGCCATTGAGTGTGTCTTTTGTGGAATTGGATAATTTTTGTATGTTCAGGGAAATCATCAAGCTTCTATTCCTCATGGGTTGTGGTTATGGGACTTTCTTCCAGGATGTAAGCCACTCATACAGGGCCAGGAGTGTCCCTCACCAAGCTTTCTTTATACTTAGAACATTAATGAGGGCTGACTGATAGGAATGGAGGAAAAGTCCCTGTCTCATTCTCAAGTCTCCCAGACACAGTTCTTATAGGTTCCATCATGTAAGGGAAGCTGTATTACTTACCTGTTGTCACAGATATTCCTGGGTGATAAATATCCAAGAAGCATCATTGGCATATGGTAGCAGCATTTGGCTAGCCTGCAGATCTGGAGGGTTTAGCTGACTTTGGCTGGGCTTTGTTGATTCTGAGTGCCATGTATATCTTGGGTTTGCTGCAGGTGGACCAGTTGGCTCTGCTCATGCCATCTGGCTTTGCTTACCTGTCTGGAGATTGTACGGTTGACAGTTGACCTAAGATAGTCTTGGCAGAGAAGACTAGAAGGCCCCTCATCCTCCAGGGGCCTAGCTGAGAAATGTGCTTGTGACAGTTGCTGAAGTAGGAGCTTACATTATGCTCATTAGACAAAGTGCAATACATGGCTGAGTTGAGAGACAGGGCCGGGCAGCATGCTCTGCCCTGCTGGAGGCCAGTGTGAGAGGGCCCTGTCAAATCACTCAGCCAGGGGTGTGGGTACCAAGTGGTGATGGTTGTAACTGATTAACACATCAATATACTAAAAAGGTTATTCTCCAGAAGGTATTAGGACTTGACCATAAGGCTAAATCTGAACAAGACACTTAGAGCAATGTTCAAAGAAGTAAAAAGAGGGAACAGAGATTAGCTACTGGGTTCTGTTTTCTCTAGCTAGAAAGGGTCACACAGGAAAAGAAAGAGCTCTACAACTACAAATAAGAGAGGACTCCATCAAAGTAGGTGAGGAGTCAGTGATTTCCTTGTGAAGTCCCTGTTTGCAATTTTGTGGAAATTTTGTCCCTGGCCATTGAAGGACTTGACCATAAAACTGCTGACAATGATTCTGTGGCATCATGGAAAATGGTAGATGCTCCCAAAGAAGGCAGCTTTGTTTAAATAGCTGACCTTGAGAGTTAACAAAAGGCTTGTTTACCTATGGCATCCACAAGTCACTCAGTTCCAAAGGACGTGGCATACAACATCCACCTACTAAGTGCAGGTAAAAATAACTAAAATTTCGAGTATCAGTGGTATTACACATGCACCCTGAAAGTAATTTCTAAAGTTATTAAGAGAATTCATCTCAAATCATGGTTCTATCTGTGGTCACACATTCCTTACTCATGTCCTCCCATAATAGTATTTATATATTTAACATAGTAATGCTGGGAACTAATATTGCTTATTTGCTTCATGTCAGGGATTGAATTAAGCCACTTACATGCACACACTCATTTTATTCTCAAAAATTTCATGACGTTGGCATCATTGTTATAATTTTATAGAATAGAAACCAAAAAGTTAGAGAATACACCCAAAACTTGTACAAGATCTGCCAGCTGACTACCTGCTTTATTCTCCTCATCCTGGCTACTGTAAAAAAGGTGAGTGATAGCATGAAATATAATTCTGGAATTCTGACTAAAAAAACATTCAGAGGAGTAGGTACAAGAATTGGAAACTCTGGCCTGACAGCAGTTGATGTCAATGTAGTACCCGAGGGCTTTTGTTGGAGCTGAAAAGAGCGTGACTGCTGCTGAGCACACAAGAATGTCTCCGTCTTGCAGTTCCCCCCACAAGCAGAGGCATTCAGCACACCAGTAGTGATTAAACTGCTTTGATTTTTTTAACTTCATTTGTAGTTTTGTTTTCCACTGATACTCTCTAGGTTGTTAATAGTTTGGTGGGGAATTCCCTCTGAAGGGGAATTAGGTTTTGGATGCTATAATACATGGGAAAGGATTTAAAAAGGGAGTTTGTGTAACTTATGGTCAAGACAACATCCTCTTGCTCAGTACTAATCCAAGAGTCCTGAGTAGTAGGTCCGTGGTCCATTGTGCTGTGGCTGTAATCTGGGTAGTGAGCTGATCTGAGGTGTGCGGAGTCCCATAACTCTGGAGGAGTTCAAACAGCACCTGAAAGAGGCTGCCACCCACAGGAAGTTCTTCTCTTCCACGTTCACTTCTGAAACGATGTCAGTGCTTTACTCCATGTTTCTGTACTCAGCATTTCTACTTAACGTAGTTATAAAAGTGGTTCTTCCTAAAAGAATCATAAATGAGAACTCTATTTTAGAGGGGGAATGTTTATTCTATACTTCTGATGTTTCCTTATATGGTCCCTTATGGAATGGGAACCCCATTAGTGTGGTACTCTCTTCCTCTTCTCCCTCTAGAGCACTGAAGGATGAGTGAGAAGAGAATTATATTCTATAAGAGTTTAAGAATAAAACCTTGATATTCTTCATTCAAAAATTCTCCCCTTCTTTTTTGGTGTGTGTCTGTGGGAGTGAGATGTCCAAAGAAAGTAAAACTCCTTTATTATTTCCCCAGCACAAAATACTCCTCTTCTGCCTCTCTGTTGGGAGGCTGCCCAAGTTCAACATTGCCATTAATATATGGATAAATCTGTCAAGTGTAGAAGCTTAGTGCTAAGAATCAGTTTGCTTTCACCTTAGATGACATTCTCTAGGTCAGGCTCCTTGGAAATAGAAGTGGTCTTCTGGCTTCCATCTGTCACACCTTCGTGTATGCCTCATCCTGTGCAGAGTTCAGGAGAGGAGGAGGTGCGGCTGAGCAGCCCCTGAACACCCTGTGAAGAGGGTTGGGACGTGAGACATGGAAGTACTGTGTGATGAATGCGTAGTTCACAGCGGTGCCGCTCTGCCTCCACTGCCCCTTCTAAGTGTACCCTTGTGGCACTATCATTACCACTCCCGGTTCGCACACTGGGACACCAGGGCTTGGGTAAGTTAGGAGTAAAGCAAACATCGTTTCACATCTGCATGAACCCAAGGTTAAGGCTCTCAATTTGTGTGTGCTGAAGAGAAAGATTTGAAGCTACAGAGGATAGCGGCTGTCAGGGCAGGGAATGATTTCCAGGGTACTGTAGAAGTGGGAACTCTGCTTTGCCCTGGCTGATCAAAGTGATGAATGGAGGGAACACAAGGAGTATGGGTGTTCCAAGGATATAAGCAAGAAGTGGTATCTCCCTGCCCCACCAGGAGTGACAGCGGCAGGAATGTTATTATCATCCTTATCTTTACCATCTGCATCATGATGGCCATCAGTTATTGACCTTTGATTACCTTCCAAACACTGTTCTAAGCATTTTAGACCCATGATTCCAGCCTTGGCGAGGTGCGCTCTCATCACTGGGCTGTAATACTTGATACCCACAGTTCACAGGAGGCGAGGTTTGATTTGGCTCACAATCTCAGAGGGTTCAGGCCATGGTCAGCTGGCCCCATGGCAGAAACATCATGGTGGAGAGGCCTGGCAGAGCGAAGATGCTTAGTTCATGGTGACGCAGAAGCAGAGCAGGGGAGCAGTGCCAGAGTGGAAGAGGTGCGGGGCCACATAGAGCACCCAGTCATGTCTCTTTATCCACCCAGACACACCCAAAAACCTGTTTTCCTAGTCCCCGGGGCAACTCCCAAGCTAGTCAAGTTGACACAGTTAAGCTTAACCACCACAAAGTATAATTGGCATTTATGGAACTTCACATGCTTAAAGTGTATAATTCGATGACTTTTGAAACCATGACTATAATCAAGACAATAAACACATCTATCACCCCTGAAAGTTTTCTCGTGTCTCTATTGTCCCCTCATTCCCTTCTCTCCTAACCCCCACTTCTGTTCCTAGGAAATTTCCTTTCTGTTTTCATATTTACATTTTCTATGCAGTGTTAGGAGAATGAAATCATACAATGTGTACCTTTTGGGGGAGGGGTTGGCTGCTTTTAGGTAAGCTGAGACTCATTCATGGTGTGGTGTATATCAACAGTTTATTCCTTTTTGCTGCTGAGTAGTATTTCTTATGTGATTATGCCATAATGTCTACGCATTCACGTTTGCTTACTCCCAATGTTTGAGTACTGCCCTGCAAGCTGTTACTAACGTCTGTGTGCAAGCCTTTGTGTGCACATTTGCTATCCTTATAACAAGTGAATGGCACAGCCCTATTCTAATCCCCATTTCCTAGATGAGGAAGCTGAGGTCCACCAGGATCAATTATTTTGCTAATGGCCAGTGCTGATGTTTAGCAGAGCCAGGGTTTGAGGCCATGCTAGAGCCTTGCGTGAGGCTGCACCCCATGCTGAGAGGAATGCCTTCACTTAGAAAAATGAAGACATTTATTTTTCTTTTGCTATAAGAATGCATTTCTCAGCCTATCTCTATGCCCTGTCATGGTTATCCAGATTGGCCACTGCACATAGATACTCCGAGGGCAAGATGGACAATTCTACTGTACTTTTTTAGTTTACCCATCCACAAGTGATAAGAAAATCCTATCAGCGGCCAGGACCTGTTTCCGTCAAGAACATGAGATTATATCTTCATTTATGGAGTGACTTTTAGACTCTGAAAATGAGAGTTTAAAAAGGAAAGTAGGTAGAAGAAACAAAATCCTTGTAAATATCCTTGTGCATATTAGCAGTCAAGAGCTGAGAATTCTGTTGATGAAATCGGTCTGTAAAGGAACAAGCTTGTCTGCAAAGGAACCGTTAAATGTTCACTTGCTGCTCATCCCCTGGGGTCCCCAGCAAGCATTCTGAGGAAGCTCTGCCCACACTTCCCTGTAGGAACCTGGTGTCTGGGGCCTTTGTCCTGTGCCCTCCCCTCATGCTGATTCTCCGGCTGATTGAGTCATTCATGTGCTAAACAGCTACTCTGTTAGAGATGCCGTCTGGAAGAAGGGGCTGGACACAGTCCCCGCACCAAGGACAAATGCTTCTGACGAAGGGCTGCAGAACGGATGCTGTGGGATTTTTTAAACAGAAATATAGGGAGCCAGGGAGAGTCTCTCAGGCAATGTGCACTTAATTATTTAATGTTTTCTTTATAGTTGTTTCAAAATGCAACGCTTATATAGTGATCTCACCAGAGGTATGAAGGTAAATCTTTGACAATTATTTCTCTAGGAAAAAAAAATATGTAAGCTTATTATAAATGTTATTGACACAAAAGATGTGTAGCATGTATAATTTATACATAATAATAAAACAGAAATATTCTTTAGATTGCATGTATATGGCCAGTTGATTTTTCACAGAATACTTTTGTTGGTTTTTGCCAGTCTCTTATTGGTAGCCAACTATGGGTATCGGTTAAGAAGTAGGCTGATGTCCAACATGGATATGGGATAATATTTTACATTAACAAAGATATAGGGTGATATAATGTTACATAAGACAAAAGTAAAACAAAGAAACCCTACCATCATTCCTTCATCAGTGATGCCATGAAGCATGGCTTTGCTGAATTAGATAATAGTTTTTGATAATCCAGAGGTTGGTTTTCCAATAGTTTGTGCTATTGACAACATAATCCCTACATGCTCACTTTTAAATTTATTTGCATTAACATTTTCTTCATCATCTCTTTAAATATAGACAATCATCCAAACAATAGATCAAGCCTTGACTTACAGTATTTGCCAGTTTCAGTGGTACAAATACTTTTTACCTTGGCTGGTTGCAAACTACCATGTGATATGACCGAACGCGGAGGCGGGAAGAAGTGTGCAGCCCACCCCATTCCATAGCATCTCTCCATGCAGACACTGCAGCTGTACAAGTTTCTGAGGTCATAGCTAATAATAGAAATAGTAAAGCAAAACTGATGAGAACTGCTTATTCATTTCTTTTTTCTAATACCATTTATTATAAGTTTATATATTTCATTTTTAAATAATGGCTACATTTAACAGCCATCTCAAAAAATTCTGAAATAGTCAACTATGGACTTCTGTGAGTCAGTCAGAGCAAGTCATGAGATATAACCATAATGTTAATCATCTCTCTCAACTAATATCATTTTCCTTATGACTTGCAGAGAATTGATTTTAAGACCCCTTATGGATACTAAAATCCTCAGATGCACAGGTCTCTTATATAAAATTGTCAGGTATTTGCATGTAATCTATGTACTTTAATTCAGTTCTAGATTTCTTACAATAACTAACACAATATAAATGTTATATAAATAATTGTAATGCTCTACTATATAAGGAACAATGGCAAGAAAAAAATTTCTAGATATTTAGTACGGACATATTTTTAGAATATTTTTCAGCTGGGCGTGGTGGCACATGGCCTATAAACCCAGCACCAGGGAGGCTGATGCAGAAGGATTGTTGTGAGTTTGAGACCAGCCTGGGCTACAAAGTGAACTCAAGCCCAGCCTGCACCACATAGAGAGACTCTTTCTCAAAAAGACAAAAAAAAAAAAAAATACAATTTTTTGACTGTACTCCCTTACCTGTGTCCTCTCATCCTGTCCCGCTTGAGGACTTGAGGTGTGTGCAGATTTCTCCTCTCCTTATCCCAGCAAATGCAGGCACACGCACACCGTGCCCAAGAATGTGAAGAGAGGCTGGTGACTACATTAACTGAATAATACCGCACTGTAAATGTTACTGCGTCAGGGATGGACCTGTAAAAAGTAATTAGATGAAGTACTGCATTTTTATTTCCCAATACACACTCTTATAAAAATGGAGTCAGACCATACATATTTGCTGCTGCTTTGTTAATAGTCTTTTTTCTCTCTGAACTCACTTTGCTCTGCTATTTCCTTCCACAACTCCACCTAGCTGACTTTTCCAAACGTATCATAAACCCATGCTCATTATCCACCGCGTATTTTCTATTCTTAGATATTCGTATACATATATGTACATGGATAGGATATGTTTGAAATGCTCCATTTATTACAACCCGGGATTCTAATATGTGTGTTGCTTTGCTTCTAGTGCTCCACGATGGTGCTGATCGCAACAGTTGTTCTAACTTGGGTCATTGGGTTGCATTCATGATACAGCACTTCATGGTAGGAATGTACTGTAATCTAAAAAACATTCTCCTACTGATGGACAGTGGCTATTTTCAGTATTTTCTTCCTCTTTAAAGAATGCTGGAATAAACATTTTTGAATATTTCTCTTTAGATATTGAAACTTTTGTTTTTGTAGAGCAGAACCACAATATGGAGTTTCAGGGGTAAAGGGGATGTGTATTTTTAATTTTAATATATACCATCTATAAGCCTTTCTAGAAACAATTCATATTTTCACTAGTAATATGTATGAAAACTTTTCCATCATTCCCCCAGCAATGAATTTTAGCCCTTTTTAATCTTTGCCCGGTACTAAGTATAAAGTAACAACTCCTTACTTTGATTTGCATTTCTCTGACTACTAGTACGTCTGAATATCTTTTCATATGCTTGTTGTAAATTTGGGGTTGCTCTTCTATGAATTCCCTATTCATATCCTTTGTTCCTTTTTCTATGGGACTATTTATCTTTGTCAGTTTGTAAGAGCTCTTTGTATGGCTTAGATATTAATTTATTGTCTGTTATCTGGACTGCAAATAGTTTTCAAGCCTTTGGTTTCTTTGTCAATTTCTAAATTGTGTTCTTTAGCTAGGTTTATATAGTTCATGGTTTATTGCTATATGGTACATAGTTTGTATTTTATATATATATATATATATATGTTTTTCATTGAAATTTAGTGTTCTCATTTTGTTTTGTTTTTTTTTTTTTAGTGTTCTCATTTTGGATATAAAGATTTTCCACCCATAGACTTTAGATAGGTACACATTTTTTTGGTTTAATTTTATATCTAAACCTTTCCTTAATCCACGTGGTTTAGTTTTTGTAAGGTATGAGATAGTAATCTGATTATATACTCATGTTTAATTGAGACATAATAATATTATGTATATATTTAATTAGTACAATGTGACATTTCACTACGTATACACATCTTGTAATTTTAAAGTAAGGATAATTATCCCATTCATCACCCAAACATTTTTTTTTGTGGTGATAACACTAAAAATCTTCTTTTGAAGCTATTTTTAAACACATTATGTTATTGTTATCTGTAGTTACCGTGCTTTGCAATAGAACACCAGAAATTACTCCTCCCAGCCAACTGTAACTATTGATGTTTTCACATTCTTCTAACTCAACAGACATTTATGCATGACCATTTACTAAATAAACCATCCTTTTTGCACGGAATGGAAAGACCTATTTTGTCATATTTTAAAATCTTGTAGTTACTGAGATCTGGTTTTGGATCTTCTATTTTTTCCACTGATTCATTTTTCTATTCTTGTGTTAATATTGCATTGATTTGTATAGAATGGCTTTCTGGTGTGTTTTGTGTCTGACAAGGTAAAGCCCCCAGCTTAGTCTTTATGTCTGTAAATTTTAGTGTTCTTGAGTATTTTTTCATGTATATAAAGTGAAGGTGATTCTATTTTTTTGAAAAAGAGAGAAAAAAGATATTCATGTTTTAATGGTACTACCATTAAATTCTATATATGTTTAATTCTGACACTTTTATAATATTACATCTCTTTGATGAAAAACCTAATTTCTCTTTCCATTTGTTCAAAATCTGTTTTATGCTATCCAGTTAGATTTTATAGATTTATTCATATATACTTTATAGCTTTCTTGCTAAATTTTACCTTAATGCCTGCCTAGCAAGTGCAGGGTCCTGAGTTCAATCCCCAGTACCGCCCCCCCCCAAAAAAAATTTTAACCTTAAGTATTTTATCATTTTTTTCACTATTGTAATTTGTTTTACCATTTCGATTTCAGGTTCATGCTGGTAGTATATGATGAATATATTTTCCCTTCAAATTCTTTTTATACCCTTGAATCTTATCAAATACTGTACTCTGATGAGTAATAGAATTTTTAAGAAATAGCATGTGTAGATATTCTCAATATGCAATCAAATCATCTGCCAAAGAAAGAATTTTTAAGCCAGTTTGGGGTCATTATTTAAGTTTTCTTATCTTATTGCATTGACTAGAGCCACAAGGAAATGTGGACTAACAGGTTAGTGATGATAGGCATCTCTATTCAGTTTTTATTTCAGTGGAAAATAATTTGAACTTTAGTATTTGTTAACTTCTGTTGAAAGTGTATTTAAACATTTCCTTTCACTCCTTTGTTTTGAAGGTCCTGTTAGCAGCAGCTGTTACAGTTTATCAACTGTCTTTTCAGCCTATGTTCATGTGGTCACAGTTTTTCTCCTTTCTGGTTGTTGTAAGGAGTTACAGGAATCAGTTGTTTTGTACCACAAATTGAATTTCAGGGGTGAAGAAGAGTCTCCTTCACAAAAAAGAGAAAAATATATCAAACAGTTGTAGGAAACTTATGAATTAAGAAAAAAGAAAACTAGGGTGAAAGAAAACATCACAGCCCTTTAGTGTCTGAAGGGTAGGCAATCTGTTAAAGTGAGAAGACGAGAACAGTCAGGCTGTGAAGGCTGGAAATTTGTTATTCTCAGGTTGGCCCTATGCACATGCCAGAGTAGGGGTCACCACAGTATTTTCTGATGGAGGCAGGACAGGATAAAACATTTTCAGGAAGTATATTAAAATTTCTTAAGGCAGCAACTTGAAATGCTTCAGTGATGGATTTGAAAACAATCCAAATATCTAGTTAGAAAAACACAAGCTCACAGGGAAAGTGAATAGTCGCACTGAAAAATGCATCTGCTGTTTAGTGTGCAGGGGACTAGGGAGGATTGTGGTCAGAAGCCAAGCTTATGATGGCTTAGAGGTATGAGTGGTTTCTTTTGGGTAAATGTTCGAAACCACAAGGTCTTTGTAAGAAGGCACTGATAGTGATTCCTGTGCTCAGTGCAGAGCATCCCACACAGAAGATGACACTAGCAAGACACCAGCAGATACACCTGTCCTCACTGAGCTTACCTTCCAGCTAGGAAGCAAAAATCAGGAAACAAAGCCAGTGGAATGTAAGTTATGTGAGGTGCTGATAAACATTAAGGCAGGCAAGGTCAGAGAGGGAGAGTAGGAGGACGTTTGCCTACCTTTTGCATTTTGCAGACAAAGGCTCTATAATATCCTTGGAGCTGAGGGTGAGAGTCAGGAAGGTGGGTGAGCAAAGACCTGAAGTGAGAAGCATGGGGTGGGATCTTTGAGAAGCAGTGGGCTGTGCTGTGCTGAGGTCAGCATGGTGGGGCTGGCCTGGGAGCCAGGGATAAGCCTCTGAGCATTGATGAGTTTGGGCACCATTTTCAGCGCATCGCTGTGGCTGCCATTTGAGGTCGACCGCACTAAGGGAAGAGCGTTAAGAGCAGACATTGTGGGAAACACCTAGCTTCCACTTTCCTGACTCGCGAATATGCTGGAGCTCCATCTGCCAGGCCTCTTTGGAACAGCTCTGCGAAACAGGATTATGCAGAAAGACGGAGACCCGAGTGTGGGATGGGTACCCCACTTGCCCTCCTCCCTCTTGGGCGCATGCACTGGCTTAGCCCCAGCTGGTGCACACCTGGGGCCTGTTGATAATGTTCTTGATTATCTTTGTTCTCCCAGCCTTCCCTGACTTTGCAGAGTTTCTATTTGCATACTTTCCCTGAGCTCTTTATGATTATCTCCCATCTTTACAGTTTGCCCCATTATTTAAATGAAGCTGAAATAGATGCAGAGGCAACAGCTGGGTGCGCACGGTGGAGGTGCTGCAGGAAGGGGCAAGTGGCTGGAGTTGGCCCAGCAGTGACGTGGACAGCTGGCCTGGGCTCCTGACACCCGCATCCCAGCTTTCTCTGCCCTCCAGTTCAAGCCCAGGACCCTGCCTTGAAGGGTGTGCAGGTGTGGGAACTGCAACAGGACTGTTACACCAATGGCTACAACTATCTGCGTGACTTCTGATTAGAGATTCATTTGCAAAGGTGCTGATTTTGTTTCCTTTTTGCCTTAAGAAAGATCCAGTGAAATAAATACCTGTGTTTCACTTTCTCATTTCTAAATTTAGCTTGTTAAAGTTGCTGTTTTAAACCGTCACTCATTCATCAAGTCACCATGATGACGTCACTGTTCTCAGCACCCCACAGTTCCAGAGCTGTACTAGCTCCGTGTATCTGATAAGGGACTGAGATGCACAGAGGCAGAAGGAATTGTCAGTGTTAAGATTTACAAAGGAAGTAGTAAAGGTGGGGTGTAAAACTTTGGTCTAACTCTAGACTGTTCCCGAGCCTGAGGTCTACTCTGAACCTCTTCCTTTTGGGAGGTGGGCCAGGGAGGGTGCGTACAGGAGAAAGCTGAAGGTCAGCCCCGGATCTGGCCCTGGTATGCAAGAGGACAGGGGAGGCTGGAGGAGGGAAGAGTACACGCACCTCTCTGCTACCATCTTCTCTGCTTGGACTGGTGTGGGTGGCAGCTTCATGAAGTTTCTACAGGCAGGCAGTGATTGTGAAATGCTGAAACACATCAGGGTCTGGAGGATCTTGGTGGACAGGAATGATGAGGTGAATCTATGGTAAAACAATGGCGTTTAAGAATAGTAGTCAGTGTACTATCTGGCCCTGAGGAGCAGATTACTGACCAACAAAATGTATGTGCAAGAGAATCTGGATTAGCTGGATGCATACCCAACAAGTACTTACCAAGTACCTCTTCTCTGCCAGGTGTTAGGACTACCTGCGATAGAGAAGCCAGCCATGACCCTTGCCTTGTGGGGCTGAGAGTCATGTAAGAGGCATGAAAAAGTAAATAAAACAGGTAATACAAGTAAATCCCCAGTGCTGAAGCATGCTGGGATGGGACAGAGATAGGTATAGCAAGGGATGTGGTGGTAAGAAACAGAAAAGCCTCATTTAGTTAGAGTGAAAGGAGCGTGGTGCATGTTAGTGCCCGCCCCCCCCCCCAGCTGCAATTTACTGATGACAGTGTCCTTCTCCCAACTGAGATCTCACCTTTCTCTCCTGGAAAACAGTTCTCGCCTGAGCCTGCTCTGTCCCAAGTGAAGGGCAAGAGCCTCCCCTCCCTGTTACACTTGTCCTGGTGCTGCTCTCCACTCAGCTGGGGGTTGGCCCTTCCCTCCCACCCCCTGCCTCATCTCCATTTCTTCTGCCTGTCTCTTTTGCCACCTCCTCTCTCACAGAGAGCAGGACTAGTCGGTGGGTCAAAGGAGGAGACACAGAGCATCCATCATCCCTGCATCACTAGACCCCCCAACTAGATGCCCCCTCCTGCACCGGGGGGCACAAGTTAGCCCCCTGCATATGTATGGGAAGTGATGCCAGGGGCCCATTGGGTCGCCAGGTCTCTGTGTCCAGTTCTCACTTGGTTTCCTATGAAATTCCCAGCTCAGCGGCTCTTTTTGGTGTCATTTGTTTGGATTTAAACTGAGACCATTTAGGATTATTGAGTATGTTTTTATAGGTCCCTAACTAGACTACAAACGGCTAGAGGGCAGGTTTGTATCTTATCCATCTTTGCATCCCTCCGAGAGTTTAGCACAGGGACTAGTGACTTATTTATGCTGGCTGCTCCTAAGGGTATGCTGATTGACTGACTGCTGTGCCAGCCCCAGGAGCTGAAGGTCTAAGCAGGGGCCAAGTATTTGTCTCTCTGCCTATTCAGTTGTAACAACAGATCAAGCCAAGACTTCAATTACCCTTCACTTTCCTTCCCAAGCTCTCTTCCCTGCTCATTCTATTGAAAATATCTCCTGACAGGGAGTGAGGTACTAGGAGAGACAGAATGCTTTCAGAGCCTTAGGAAAGCTGTGCACCAGGAAGGGCATATTTCAGTGAAGTTATTTTCTACCAAGGCTAATATTGTGCTTCAGTACTTCAGGCTCTGGTGAGCTCATCAACAATGTTTGCCTTTAATTTTACCATTTGTACCCAGTCATATGTTACTTGCTATGTTTCTGTCTAACTCTGTTTTATCAAAGGGATGTTAGGGCTTCCAGTGTCTTTGAAAAATCTCTTCAAGTTGGATGTGCGTAGATACCTATCATGTTTAACTCTCTCCGCTATTACATTCCCCCAGTCATCTAGTAAAGGATAAACGGTTCACATACTCATTAAAAATGGAACTTATGGGATCGAGTAGGGAAGGGCAATTCCGTGTTGGGTTGGGGTATGGGGAACTTTCTCCTTAACTTGCCCCTTGGAGGGCTCCTGGCCTTTGTCTGAAACAATACTTCATGCAAAGGAGCAGCCTGTGGCCAGGTCCAGCGAGCCTGGGGGCCTGTGACTTGCAGGAGGGGAACTCACATTCTGAGACGATTTCCTGTAGCTCTGTGAAAGGGTCTGGGCTCTAGAATGTGGATTAGAATCCCATGGGGATAGATGCTCTGCGGCACCACTCCTGCCCCGGTAGGTAAAAGCCTTCTGGTTGGGGCTTGGCACCTGGCATTGAGAGCAACTTAAAAGTTCCCAGGTGAGTCCACTGTGCAGCCAGGGCTAAGGCTGACACCCCAGGCCAGACTGCTGAGCAGAAGGAGTTTTCTCTCACTGGACATATGGCAGAGTCTGGAGACAGTTTTGCTGGTCATCACCATTGGTTGTAACTCTGCACCAAAAAAAAAATCCATCAGTACAAAATGTCGAAGTGCCAAAGTTCAGAAATCTGCCCATAGAGCATTAGAAAAGCTCACACACACACACGAACATACATAGTTTTATAATGACATTACCTTCCATGTGGTTCTCAGCAGTTTTGCATGCTTCACTAAGTTTGACCTTCACCATGACCTCATAAGAGAAACACTGTCCCCCATCTTCATTTTACAGGCCAGGAAACTGAAGCTGAGGAAACTATGTGACTTCCTCAGGACAGTGGGGTCTTTAGCTTCTTGTGTGGGGTGCTTTGCAGTAGCAGGTATGTCAGATGGGTGCACACATATCTTCCATGCTCCATTCCTGAGTTGTGGCCAACCCTAACCTGTCACTGCATTAACCTCTGAGTAGCCCCAGGGCAGCCTCAGAATCCTCCTCAGCACAGAACTTGAGCAGCCCCAGGTAAGAGACGAAGCTGGTTGGTCACAAGCTCTCCCACCTGAACTTTGTGTCTCTCCCTGATTACGATGCTCTCTTCAAAGAGACAGGGAGGAGTGTAGTGGGGAGTAGAGGGTTCTTGGATGTCAGCAGGTGTTCAGACAATCTGTCTGGGAAATTACGGCTTCTCACAGTATTCGCTTCTGCCCGTGCCTGTGAGGAAGCGCCTGTCTCCCTCAGCCTTATATTGCATTATAACTTTATTAGTGCATCAGCTCTCACCGTATGCCTCTAATTGATATACAGAGAAATTGCACAGAGTTATATTCTTCTTTTGGAGGCAACTAAATATTTTGATGCCTTCTTGAGCTTGTGAGGATCTCCTTCCCAAGCCAGAAATGTGAGATGATTCTGAGAAAACGTTGAGCTGTGATTCATGAAACAGGCAGGACAGGAGCCGGCTGGAGCTCAGCTGGCAGAATGGAAAAGCCAGGGCTGGCGGCCCCTGTATAAGCCCCGGGCACAAGGAACAGTGGCATGCTCAATTAAATGCCTAATGCCCGTGAGAAACTGAGGGGGTGGGATGGAAGTGAAGTGGGAAAAAGCAAGCCCAATGAGACACTGACTTTTCCGTCTGCCCTGGGAAGTGGGTGCTGGTGAAGGTGCAGAAAGCTCAGGGGGCGATTTGGGCTCATCACTGGGAGACACAGGGGTGAAACAGGGTGCTGAGAAGTTGCTCTTTCAGGTGTGTGCTGCCTTGCTCACAATATCTCCCGAGCCTCTGTAGAATAAACAGGGCCCCAGGATCCTAGCTGAGCTTTACAGCCAACATGTGTCCCGGCACTCCGCCTCCAGCCTCAAGCATGGAGACCTCATCATATAATGGATGGATGAGTTTGGCCTGGAGGGTCTCTGTTTTTTGGTTTGGGCTGACTGAGGTGTGTGTCCAAAGGCACTCTGGTGTGAGGCCTCACTGTCCTGGGAGGCCGGGGGATCAAGGCGCCCCCTCCTGGTGGGCAAGCTGCAGCATCTAGGTGTGTCCTGGCAACAGGACCATTCCTAACTTCCTCTCCCTTCTCCAGAAGATTGGCAACAGGCCCCGTGAATAGCACTAGTGGCTGCCTTAGATTTCCGGCGCCTGTCTGGGCTGCACTTCGGGGCCACCTGGGTGGCCAAATTCTACTGAAGTTTCTTTCTGTCAAGGGCAGCTGTGTTTTGTTTGCAGTTCCATCCACAGTCTCCTTGACACTCCATGAATTAAATACCGCCTAGCATTGCCAGACTTTGCCAGACTGTTCAGAGACACCGCCAGGGGCATCAGGGTCATGCAATCCCTCTACTGTATCATTGCCCTTATTTTTGTGGAATAAAATAAGCCAAGAGATAATTAATTTGCAGAAGGTCACAAACTTAGTGAGCTGCAGAACTGAAATCTGATGAAGTCAAACTCACATCTAAACCTTCTCTCTTTTGTTCTTGTGTTTCTGTTCTTCAAAAGAGTGGGTGAGGGAGTGTGAGTGTGAGAATGTGCCTTCTTCCATTGTGAAAGAGCAATCGTTTTATCAAACTAAGCAACAAAGAAAATGCAAAAGCTCTCATGGTTCAGTATTCTGGAAAACAGCATTTTCTAAGCTGTGTTCTTGGGACAGGTAGGCCCTGGGTTGTTAAAATGTGTTCCATGAAGAAACAGAAAAAATAGGGGTCTGGCAGTAAAGGCATTTGAGAACATCTTTTGACAACTTCTCTTAGGGGAGTAAAAATTTTGCATTAACATAACAAATGCTCTGAACAATCCTACACTGAAGAACTCCGTTTAACGCAGAATTTGCCAAATCAGTGAGTCTTCAGAACCTCTCCTTTCCCACCCTAGACAGCTATTAATAGCTCACAAGACACTAGTGTTCCATTTACAATTTTGTGATCTGGAGACAGCATGGCATGTACTAAACTATAGTAAAAATAGAAAGCTCAATAAAATGCAAACGTACTCATGTTAGCAAGCAGATGCTCCAGTGACGAATCTGACCTTGATTGATAAGTTGGAATCCATTCAACTGGGCTAAAAACAGAACCAACGTACTTAAAAATCGAACTAATGTAAAACTTTCACTGAAGACATGAGTATTGTGAATCCTAATTCTTTTCAGTTAAGTAATGTTTGCATTCACTTTACAAAAGTAGTCACAAATAATCAGTGATTTACTGAGCACCATTGGGTGCCAGGCTTTTTTGGGTAGAAGAAATACAGGTTTTAAAGAGAACGAGATAGGCTTGGTGTTGGTGGTCATGGGATTGGCAGGTTTGTGTCTTTTCTCCTTGGTGTTTTGCAGGGGCAGTGAAGAAATAACCCCTTTGTTATCACTCCTTATGCCCAGTTCCCATCTCTGCCTTATCTTCAGCCTGAGTTCATTCACTCATTCCGGAAATCTTCACTGAACACCTACTGTGTACTAGGCACTGAAGATCTAGCAGTGAATGGTAAAGATACAAATCCTCCCTTCCGAGAAGCTTTTCTTGGTGGAGCTTACGGTCTGATCATGCCAGAATTAGTTTAAGAGTTGCTGTACCCCTGAGATCACACCTGACACTCCCTAAGTGGCGACCCAGGATGCTGTCACTTTTCAGGGTCTTAGATCTCACCCACTGAGTTGCACCTTCCTAGAGTAACGTCCCATTATGTCCTTGCTCTCGCCATTTCTGATACATCCAGCACATCACTTGTTCTCTGCTTCCTGGACCTTCAGACTCCACAGTGGGCTCTGCCTCTCACTCACAACTGACTTGCTTATCTAGTCCTGAAACTGCAGCGATGTCCTAGGTGCTGGGCCCCCAGGTACTGTGTGGGAGTACAGAGAAGAGCAGGGCAGGATCTTGGCTCTCAAGGGGTGACAAGTAGCGAGAGGGGGAGACACATGTACAAAAAGATGGAGTTGGCGAGGTAAGTGAGCACAGAGCAAGCAGAGAGAACCTGTGCTTCCCAGAGCAGGTCCTACCTTGTCTGAGACGTCGGGGACTCAAGACTTTGGAAATATCTAAATGTCTGAGTGTAGAGGGACAGCGGGAGATTGAGAGGGATGAAGAAGACTTTGTAGTTTCAAGGAGAGACAAGGGCAGGTGCTGGAAGATAATACAAGAAGGAAGCAGGAAGGGAGGGATGAAATCACAGCTTCCCTCCTCCCAGTCAGGTCAATGACTGGTGTCTGCTGCTACCTCTTCTCTGTGGCTGAGCTCAGTCCCAGGCCGGTGAGCTATGGAGACATGCTTCCTCCCAGTCAAAGGGGGCAGGCAAACAGCAGGGAACGAACCCAAACTTTGTGACGCATACTTTGAAACATAAGAACATTGTTTAGTGGGAGTGAAATGGGCAAGTGGGGTCCCACGTGGGGGTTCCAGAAAGGTCTGTCTGCTGAGGTTATTTTACAGCCCAAACCTGGAGGTTGAGAGGGAGCCATCCAGGCAGAGACATTCACAATTAAGAAATTGTTAACAAGAACTGGTTTCTTTTTTTATTGAACGTCTACTGCATGGCAGATTCAAAGTCAGTTACTTTATGTACATTTGCTCAGGCACTCCACACTTTTAAAATTGCACAATCCTATTTAGAGAAATGACTTAAAGCTCACAGCACCAATATAATTACATTTGATTAGCTACTCACACAGTGTCAAATGGTGCTTTTCTAGTATCTTATAAGACATACACATTCTGTAAATTTCTAAAAGGATGAAATTAAATTGGAATAAATAGTATTTAATGTCCTGCTAATTGAGATAGCCTTGTACTATCATTAGCTACTATCTCCAGACACCAGCTACCCATAGAGAAAAATTTGTCATTAATGATAGTGGGCGTAAATCCACATTCAAAGCAACCTTATGCTAATTTCCTTGGGCGGCTGGCAGACAGTGCAGTGTTTTGTCAGCTCAGATTTTATCGTCCTTCTCTTTGCCTTGTAAGGTGGCTCACGAAGAACCCATACAAAAGTGGAAGAAAAGTGAGCTATGTTACTTTCTGGCTGCTCACTTCTATTTACCTTCTTATTTTTTACTAGATAGAGTCTGAGCAGGAGTGTTTTTTACATCACAAAACTGGGTATTATAATCCCTGTAATCATTTACTCGGGCACACACAAATTGCCACAGGAATTTACTCAGAGCAAATGAGTGAACGAAAGGGTGTCATCACTCACTCTGCCTTGCAGGATGGAGGAGAGCTGATCTGCTGGCCATAAGGTGTCGAGTGTCTACACATACACTAAATATCAATAAAGCTTCATTTCCCTTTGTATCTCGAAGAGAATTAATTAGAAATTCTAACACTCCCTGCCTGCAGCCCCAAGGGGTCAGCCCCACGTCGGAGTGTGCGTGCTCTTCTCTGGGGACAACAGCACGTGTCCTGAGTCCTCGTGGGTAGGAGGACTCAGGACACCAGTTGGTGTTATCCAACTCAGCAGTTGGTGTTATCCTCTGATTTGCGAATGTGGAAACTGGGCCCAGCAACGTGGAATGACTTGCCCTGGGGACATACCTGTTAAGAGGGAGGGCAGGATTGGAACTGAGGGATGCCTCAAAGGAAGTCCCCTCCTCCTTACTTATAGTGCTACTTGCCACCCTGAGTGTTGGCTAGGGACTCAGGAGAGAGGGGCACCGTAATCCCTAGCTAATGAAGATCGGAGTGTCACCTAGCCAGTCACTTTCCTGTGCTCAGACCAGTCTAACTCTAGGATCCAATCGTGCACAAACCCCAGTTCACTCAATGCAGCCCAGCCGTAGAGCGGTAGAGCCAAACTCTCCCAAGTCTCAATTTCCCCATCATTAAAATGCGTTAATAGGGGTAACTACCTTAAAGAACATTGGAAATAACTAAGTGAGACAGCGGATAGAAATAGGAATATTATATTCCACAGCCATCGCACTGTGTCTGGAGGTGATGGCACAGCATAGGCCTGCCGACAGGAGCGACAGGTGTGCTCTCAAATACCAACACCTGTGAGTACTGTAACAAGGATGACTGAGTGGATTCCCGATCCCAATCGGTTCCGTGTGTTCTCCGGCATGCTCTGTGCCTAGTCCCTGGTCTTACATTTCACCCTTAGTGAAGCTGCCCAAGCTCCCCGCTTCTCACAGGTAGAGACACGGCAATTGCCTTACCTTATCTGGCTCTTGTCCAGCTCTCTCTGCAGAGGCTGCAGTCCTGCAGTCGCCTCCTGCTGCCGGGAGTAAAACTCGGCATCATCATTCTGACTACTGGGTCAGGAAACCTGGAGAGAAAAAGGCCAGCATGGACAGAGCCTCCAAATTTATGTGACAGGGACGCAAATAATGTCTTGCATTCTGAGAGCGTAGACAAGCCTGGAATTTCTGCAAAGGCTTTCCAACTCACAACATATTTTAATGCCATATTCAAGCTCTGCGGCAGAGTGGCTCTCTAGACACTGGAGTATAGCTGTAAAAAAAAATGATCTACTCCTAGGATCCAAGCAAGCTACAAATTAAAAGAAAGAGAGTTTTATGAGAAAGAAGGTTCATCTATCATGAAGACCCAGGGTAACAGCAGTGCCCAGCACGGACCCAGAGAACGCTGTGATTTACGGGCGTTTATAACATGCCTTGTCCTGTGCCAACTGTTTCTATCTATTATCTCACTGAAAGCTTACAACAGCCTTATGATGTTGGTGCCACTACCACTTTAGAGTCCCCAAATTAGGGGATACAATTACATCATGACTGTTGGAGGAGAGTTAATTTGAAAGGGACTATTTGCAATGGTGTGCAAGGTAGCAAGGAAACCGAAGAGGAAGGGCAGCACTCAGGGTTGGTGGCAGCAGGGTTCTTCCTACCCTTAGGCCAGACATGAGGAGAGGTAGCAGTTGCCAGATGCAAGAAGAACAGCCTGCCTGAAGTGGGGCGGGGAGTCTTTGCTGGAAGGACTCAGCCAGCCTAAGGAAACCCTGTGGAGTGAAGCAAAAGAAACAAACAATCTGACTTCCCACTCCTTGTTCCCAGTAGGATTCTCACTGGCCTGAGCCAACCAGAAGACAGATGGCAAGAGAACTATCAACCTCTGCACTCTTGACAGCTGGGGCTGTAGAGAACCATCTTATGCAAGTTAAGATACTTAGCAGCATCGCTAGGCTGTACCCACCGGATGCCAGTAACAATTCCTTTAGTGGCGTGAACAAAAGTATCTCTAAATCGTTCCAAATGTCCCTTGGGAGGGGCACCCTTGTCCTGGTTGAAGACCCCTGCTCTAGTCCATATATCAGGGCCAGCATGTAGAGAGTGGACTTGGAAACAAGGTTTAAGACAGATCTTACATTAGTCTCATTTTAGTGCCAAGGAAACTGAGGCTCAAGCAAATTAATTAACTTCCTCAGACACACAGATTGTGAAGACAGAAGCCAGTTTGCAAACATAGGTCTGTTTGATCTCAATACCAGAACTTGAAATCACAAACTGTAGTCCATAATCACAGATTGGAAATATCTCAGAGAAGAATGGAGGTTTATAAATGGAGTCTTTTGAAATTCTGAGCGATCTGGCACATTGGAGCACATACATTCAGGATCTGGTGTGCACGTGGCCTATGTTGCAGACCTCTCAGCCAAGGAGACAAACACATCAGGACTTTGAACACTATGAGATCAGTCTTTGAAAACGATTATTGCCCACAAAAAGGGGGAAGGAAAGGGCTAAAAATGCAGCTGTGTTAGACTGATTGTTTAGCATGCATGAAGCCCTTGGATCAATCCCCAGCACTGCTAAAACCATACGGAAAAAAGAACAAGGAGCAAAGGAGGAAGCTTGAACGGATGTGATCTTTATCCACTGTGGATCTGGGAATCCATCTCCATGTGGCAGACTGTTAGTAACTGCCTACCATATTACCCTCTGTTATCTTCTTTCACTGTTACAACCATTTCTAGATGTATAGTTCAGTAACGTTATGTATACTTCAAGAGTCTTTAAACAGATGACTTGATAAACAAAATGTGATATGTACATAAAATAAAACATCATTAAGCATTAAAGGGGGCTGAAATTGACACATTACAATATGAAGGAATCCTACAGCTATGCTAAGGCAGTCACGATGCTATCCAGTTCTAGCTGTGTCTTTTATGATTTCTCCTACCACTCTGTGTTGGCATGCTATGGGGTTTCCTAGAGTCTCAGTTGTTTGTCCCTTGGGGCCTACCTGCTTTGGTCACCTCCACACCTTCCCACTGGGTGTCCTCTTGGGAGAATAGTCCATTGTTTTTTCCAATGACATTCAGGGAGAATAGTTTCCAGCTTTTCTCAGCATCATTTCAGTTAACCTTCACACGCTTCCAACTTCATTAAAGTCTTTTGCAACAATGTGATGCCCAGATCTGAACAAAAGTTTGAAGATGGTAAGACAAGCACTTCCTGACAACATGTTTTCCCTCTCTTCTCAGTAGATACATTTAAACTGCATTTGCTTCTGCTGGCAGCCACAGCACACAGTTGATCTGAAGACTCACGCTGCCTCCATAAGAAAGGCCATGTCCAGCAGCAGGATATTCAAGATCCCAGACAATTTGGCCCCACCCTATGTTTTCTTGGCATTGCATCATTTACTATTCGTTTGACGGACAAATGCTTGTGAAAGACATACATCTTTTTGTTGTAGAGCTGAGTGGGCTCTGGAAATATGGAAAGTAAAAGCCCAGGCCCAACGCAATAGGGCAGAGATCATTTATACTCGTGTCTTCTTCCTGAGCACCTCGCTAGATCACATTTTCCAGCCTCGTTTGCATTTAGGTGGAACCTTGTTCAGCCCCATGTCCCATGTCACAGAATAAAGGGGGCATGACGACCACGGCAACCAGGGCCACTCCATTAACATTTTCTATGTGTGATCCTTTTTTTCCCTCCTTCCCTCAGTTGCTGGTCAAATGTAGGGGATCCAGAGGTTATGAGTGCCTGAGCACTGACAAGGCTGCTTTCAAACATCCATCTACATTTCAGCTGAACAAAAGAAAAAAAACCCATTGGAATATTCCACCTTGGCTTTTAAACGTGTTCTCTCCCTAATGTGTCCCTGTCCTTCGAAGCTTTCAGTCTGCTGGAAGGCTTAGACAACAGTCCAATAGCCACACAAATAAAGGTAAAATTGCAACTGAGATTGTGCTACGAGGAGAGCTCCGTGGTGCTGGGAAAGTGCAGCATGGTGGAATTCGTCTTGGAAGGACTGGAAAGAGGAAGCCAGTCTGGAGTTCAAAGATCAAATAATAATGTCTCACCAGTCTCCCCCGCACCCCCATTAAGATCTAGCTTACAGCTTGCTTTTTCCTACTCTGCCTTTGTACGCTCTGTTTTCTTTGCGTTCCTTGTCCTCCCATTTCTATCCACCCTCCTTTCTGCTGTCAAGATGAGATAAAATCATAATAATTGAGGAACCCCACACCGGCTGACAAGTGGGCTATCACAGACAAATTTGTTATATTGAGAAAGGGAAGTGTGAACTCCTGATTTTAAAATACTGTGGTGCTATCATTGCTACAGATGGTACACTGGTAGCGGCAACCAATGCATTTTTACCCAGAAACCTCAGTGACTAGATTTCAGCTGCTAACATACACTAACAAATGCCATGATTCTCATTCTATGTGTTTAGGGTATGAAAGAGAACAGGTTAGGTTTGAAATGCCCTCTTGTTGCCAGAAGGCAAGGTTGCTCCAGCAATTCACTGTATGTATAAAAACACCAACTTAAGGAACTCCCACCAGCCAACTACAGCAATTTGAGCAACAATAATAGGAAAATAGTAGCAATAATTATAGTTAATTGGGAAGAGTTATGTCTGTGAAAAGCTATGGGTTAATAGTAGTGCTATTCAATAGAGAAAAGGCAATATAAAATGCATAAAGTAGTTTTTATACTGAAAAGTTAAAAATGATAGAATACTCTTAATGCTTCACTTGATTTTCATAAATAAGGGAGAGTTGGCACATCATAATTTTCACAGTAAAAAAAATAATAGCAAATGCCTACCTAAGGTTACTTTTTCCAGGAACCATGCAAAGTGCTGGACACCTAATAACTTACATAATACCCACAAAATCCAAGTAGATTCTGCTGAGACCTTTATAAAGCTATATAATTGGTGAGTAGATACTATGATTTAGATCTAAAATGTTATCCAAAGTCTCATGTGTTCAAAGGTGGGGCTTTTGGAAGGTGATTAGATCATGGTAACACTCTAACCACCATGGATTGGTCCACAGATGAGTTCACTGCTAGGTGTGCTTTTGGGAGATGAGGTCTGGTCAGAGAATGTAAGTCCCTTAGGTTGTGCCATGGATGAATGTATTCTTTTCCCTGGATCTTCCCTTTTCTTGCTGTTCCTGAACTGCCATGGTGAGTACCTGTCCTCTAATATGCCCTTGTATCACATCATTTCTGCTGTGGGAGCCTGCCAACCAAGGACTGGACCCTCTGAAACTATAAGCCAAATAAACCTCTTTTCTTTAAATTGTGGGTTTTAGGTGCTTTGTCTCAGCAATGGGAAAGTGACTAACAGCAGAGGGAGCACAGATTTGAGCCAAGTCCAGCTGGCTCTGAGGTCTGTGCCCTTATCACTGTGCTCTGCCACTTCTCATATAAATAAATGTCTTTAAAATATTTTCTTTAATCAAGTATTTTATAAGAAATAGAAATCTGTACTCCTGTCACAGTAATTAAGAAAGAAGAAAATAGACAAGCATGTATAAGTCAATTCCCAAAATAACAAATCAGCTGATGTTCAAAGTTCAAGCCAGACAAGTCGGCACTAATGGTCACACACAGCCAGCCAAGTAAAAGGAAAGATCAACTCAGTGTTGCAAAATCATTAATTAGCCAGAAGTCCTCAAGAGGTATGCAAAGAACATCGACCGAATTGCTCATCTCCTAGGAGATGAAAGCTCTAGAAAGCTGCACAGATTATAGTAAAATATGAGCATAAATTTGTGCGTTTTTAATAATGCTAACAGACAAGCTCAATAAGTTACAGTGACAGTGTGAAAGGCAAAGAAGCAGAACACCCCCAATGAGACGTTCGGTGTGTGCAGTTTGTGGGAAGATCCCCAAGATGCTAAAATGAAAACCTGTGCTAAACGGAGAACTAAAAATGTGTGGATGGGTTTTACTCAACCTGATGACCAGACTTGAGGTTCTGCAGGGGATGTTAACCTCAGCTGGTCTGAGAAATCATTATTTTACTTTGGCTATGGCATATAATAGCTGCAAACCAGAGATACTGTCAAAATATTACAATGCAAACCCAAGGAAGAAATAAAGGTTACATAGCAATGACTAAAAAAAATAAAAGTACAAGGACAAATAGAACAAAGTGATGACTGAAATGCTGTTTTGGAGTAGGTTTTAGTGAGTTTAAGTGCATTGATAAGCCTATTTCCTCTGCCCTTGAAGGTGTCTGAAATTTTCAAAAGCCACAGACATTATGTAGGTAGCAGCTGCTGCTGGCGTCCCATCCACATGCCCACAGGCTCCAGTCCCATGGACCGCAGCTGACTCCCAACAGCCTGAACTGAGTCTTTGTCAGTGGGCTGCCCATGGGCTTCTCAGACCTTCCCATGCAAACACACAGTGTGGACTGGAAGAACCCTGGAATGAACTACCCGTCTCTACCTTGGGATGGCCCCTACCCAGCAACTAATCCTGTGGGATAGCGATACCCCACCTCCCTTGCTCCTTGGCCAGGATAATTTTGAGGCCTGGCTTTCCAACCTTTTCCAAAACCTCCCTGCAGGAGTGTCAGTCACTTGCTGGTAGCTGACTCATTAACATACTTCTCAAGGCACAGACTCTTCTTCCCCACCTGATTTTCCATTCCCCCAGAGATGTCTCTTTGCCTCCAAATATATTGTACACAAAACCTTGATGGGAGAATGCTTCTGGAGAAAACTCTACTGAGGCACACATTAATAATTGCAGTTTATTTAAGGCTACTTAGTCAAATTTGTTAACAACATTTACATTACAAAAAATTATTTTTTAAAAATTACCTATAGCCTAATAGATTATTTTATTAATGGAGCACTATGCAAAGCACAAGTATTTGTGGTTGTTTGTATCCAGGTACAAAATTTCCTCAGACATTGAAGAATACATCAACAGCTGATCGTATAACTACTAATCCACTTTCTAGAAACAACCCAAATGTTAGGGTTTCATGGACTCGTCCAGGATGAGTCAACTGTTTCCTTCTTTGTGCTCTCACAGCATTTGATTTATTACTCTTGAGCAGTATGTAATTTATCTGTTTACATAGGTGTGCTTCCAAGATTATAGTCTGAGTTCCTATGAGGCAAAGACTAAGTCTCCTTTGCCTTGGTCAGCCCATACCACATCCCAGCTCTGGAAAATTGTTGACAGGGATATTTAGTTGCCAAAACAACCAAATAAATTAATGAAGGGAAGGATAGCTGTTCTCTCCGATCATTTATGTTATGTATCTACATGGACTGAGACTCTTTATTGTCAAAGCCACCCCTGCACAATGCAGGGCCTGAGTGAAGAGCTGGGGTTTAGTGTTCAACGTTAAATGAGTAAATGAATGAATGAACGAATGGATGAATGAGTGAAGAGTAAAGCATATGGTCAGCCTCTTACTGTTCATGCGCAATTATTACCAAATCTGGTTGTTTTGCTTAGCTTTGTTCATAATGCTGTGTTAATCAAAAATAATATATTTTTAAACAATAACTTATATCACAAGAATTTGGGCTACTAGTTTTAGTTCTGCAACATACTTTCAAATCTTAAATTTGTCACTCAGCAAATATTTCCCTAGCTTTGTGTCACTCATAAATGCGATCAACCTGTCGTTGTGTCACTGCAGCAGAGACAACTTGCCTGTTCATTTAGGTGTGTTTAGAGCCGTAATCATACAACCAACTAGGCCAGTGGCTGACAATTCACTTATTTAACGTTGAACACTAAACCCCAACTGACCACAGCTTGTGGGTCAAATCATGCCTGCAGCTTGTTTTTGTACATAAAGTTTTATTGAAACACAGCCACAGCTATTTGTTATGTGTTGTCTATGGCTGCTTTCAAACTACAATGTCTGAAAGTCTGTGATGGCACCACTGAGTACAGTGTTTGCAACAGAGACTAGATGTCTGAAAAGCTTAAAATATTTACTGGCTGGTCCTTTATAGAAAAATTTTGCTGAATCTTTGATCTTGTATATATATACATGATGTTTTGAAATATATGTGTATGCAGAATGCTAAGGAAAGCTAGTTAACATATGAATTACCTCACATTTACCATTTATTTCTGGTTTGAACACTTATCGTTCACTCTTACAAATGTTCAAGGAGGAAATATGCTTGAAAATTGTCCTGCTTGTACAACTGATCTCTTGAAATTATTCCTCTTGTCTAACTGAGATTTTGTGTCCTTTGACCAGTATCTTCCAATTCACACCCACTGCCAGCCACTCCTGGCCTTGGTACCTGGTGTCACCACTAGCTCTGCACCTGAGGTTGGCACTTTTAGGTTCCACACATCCGTGAGCATATCTGCCCATGCTTACTAGAGAAACAGGTTTAATGCAGGATATACAAATATGTAAGGATTTACAGGACAGGCTTACAAGGCTGCCCACAGAGTCGGGTGGGGCAGAGTGCAAATGGGCTATCTGCATGGCCAGAGATCTGAAGGGTCCAGGCAAGGCCTGGGGCTCGCTGTAGTGTAAGTCCATGCCAGGAGGCCAAAGGGAAGGCTGAAGAGTCTGTGCTGGAAGCCAAGAGATGATGTCCAAGGTGAAGGTAAAGACTCGGGCTCCTCCTAAGAAACAGAAGCAAGCTTTACCTTCTTCACTTCCCTTTTATTCTGTTTAGGTAAGAAGCCAATTGGTTGGTGCCACTCACACCCAGGCTGGATCTTCTGTCTTCAGTAAATCCCTTCAGCCACACCCAAAACTATTCTGATCCAATTTAGTTGGGCATTTCTTACTCAAGTTGACACAATCAGTCAACTATCACAATGAGATTATGTGAAATTTGTCTTTTTGCACCTAGTATATTTCATGGGACATAATGTCCGCAAGTTCATGCATGTTGTCACAAATGACAGGATTTCTTTTTTTAAATGCTGAATAGTACCTCATTGTGTACATATACCACAGTTTGCCACATTTTATTTGCCCATTCATCCAGTGGTGAGCACTTGGTTGGTTCCACATGTGAACTGTTGTGAAAAATGCTGCAATGAACATGGAGGTGCAGATGTATCTTTGACATCCTGATTTCATTTGCTTTAGTTATATACCTACTAGTGCCTTGCTGGATCATATGATAGCTCTATTTTTCAGGTTTTGAGGGAACTTTGTATTATGTTAACCAATGGCTTAATTAATTTCTCTTCCTATCAATAGTGTATAAAAGATCTCATTTTTCCCCATCCTTGCCAACACTTGTTATCTTTCATCTTTTTGATAAAAGCCATTCTAACAGGTATGAAGTGATTATCTCATTGTGGTTTTAATTTACATCTCCCTGATAATTACTGATGTTGAGCATTTTTCATATCTCTAGTGGCCCTTTGTATGTCTTCTTTTAACACAGTGCTAGAAATTTTATTCAAAACATTAAGCAGGAGAAAAACATAGAAGCTATATACATCAGAAATAAAGAATTTAAATTATTTTTGTTTACAGATGACATGATCATTACATGATCACACACAAACACACACACACATACACACACACACAGAAAGACAGAGACAGACATCCATAAAAACTTCATCAGGAAGCTTTAGGAACTAATGTACAAATTCAGCAAAGTCAAAGATACAAAATCAACATAAAAATTAACAGAATTTCTATACACTAACAATGAACTACCCCTAGGAAAAGAAACCAAGAAAACAATATCATTTACAATAGCTAAAAAACACAAAGCATAAGAATAAATTCAACCAAGGAGGTAAAATGTCTATACACTAAAATTTTTGAAGCATTATGCAAATAAGAATATATAAATAAATCCATGTTCACAAATTATAAGAATCAGCATTGTTAAATGTCCATACTATTGCAAACAGTTCACAGATCCAGTGCAAATTTCTATAAAAATCTCAATGGCATTTTTCACAGAAATGGAAAAAAAAAGCCTAAACCTTTATGAAGCCTTATGAAAAACCCTGATATCCAAGGCAATGTTGAACACAAAGAACAATACTGGAAGCATTAACTACCTGATTTCAAATATTCTACAAAATAATCCTAATATAAACTACAGTACTAGCATAAAAATGGACCCATAAACCCATGGTACAGAATAGAGAGGCCAGATAAATCCTCACCTTTATGGTCAATTGTTTTTTCACAAAGCTAGAAAAATACAATGGGCCAAAGACAGTCTTTTCACTAAATGGACAAAATAATGGAAAACCAAATATACACATTCACAGGAGTGAAAGAAGACCTTTATTCACACCATATACAACATTTAACTCAAATGGATTAAAGATGTAGATACAAGACCTGAAACTGAAAATCTGGAAGCACACACAGGAGAAAAGCTCCACAACAGTGGTGTAGGTGGTAAATTTCTGAATATTGCTTTAAAAGCATAGGCAACAAGAGAAAAACATGAGATTACATCAAACTAAAAAGATTTTGGTTAGCTAAGGAAACAAGAGAATGAAGAGACAACTTACAAAACTGCACAAAATATTTGCAAATCATACTTCTTAAAAACAACATATCAGAAACTCAATCTAGAGGCCCAAAAGCAGATAACTCAATTTGAAAAGTGGGCTAATACTGAGCAAGAATTTACTAAATCCTACTACACATCAAGTACTTTTAGCACTGGGAACACGTTCTTGAACCAACCAACAAGTGCTCCTGTCCCAGCGCATGTAAGGGATTGGGTCAGACCCTAAACAACACACACAATAAAACAAACTTATCCAATATGTTAGGAGACAGTAAATGTTTTGGGACAAAAAAGAGTAGAAGAGGAAAAGGGATATCAGGAGTGCCAAAGTGGGGGAAGTAGGGAGGGAGAGGTCAGGGTACAAGGTGATGAAGCTGCAAGGCTGAAGGTGTGAATGGTGGCCTGAAGGAGACAGGCAAGCCAGCCCCTCAGACATCTGGCAGAGGAGCCTTCCGGAGCTGTTAAGGTAGTTCTGGTATAAACAGGGTTCTAATTCTCCTGTGTCAGACTCCAGAGCCCAAATCATAGCCGCCAAGGACTGTGAGTTCCTACCCAGTTCTCCCCAGGAAAAGTGCATCCCCTAGTGGAAGAATCTGAAAGAGTACATAAAACTGAAAGATACAATAGATATTGTGAAATGGAAAGAAACTGCTCAATAGGAAAGAACAACTGAGAAGAAGGAAATGTGAAAAGAAAGAAGGGTAGGAAAATTATTATACACACACACACAAAGATAGCTAAGATAATTGTATTACTATTTTCTATTGGTTTACTGAGAGGAACAGTTAGTGGTTATTTGTTTGATCAATCTTTCATACCTATATCTGGTCATCTGAGCAACTATTTTGAAGATAACAACAAGCATTTTTTATTTCCTATCATCTCGTTTTGAAATTCTGTATTGTTTTTATAGTTTCTGTGGTTTTCGCCTTTGTTTTTGCTTTTTCTCTTTAAAATAAAAAATAAAAATAAGAAAAAGCAAGAGACAGAAAAAGGAAGTGTGAACCCAGGTCTTTCTTTGGCAGCCGCCTGCATTACTTCCCAGATATGTGCTTCCCCAAGTCTGTGTGGCTGTCTTTCTCTCAGATCGCACGCTTCACCCTGGTAACTCCTTCTAAGACCTGAGGCCTTTGCTGGCTTAAGTGTTTCTCCATCACTGGGGCAGTCTGTGATTTCACCTTCACAGTCTTCTGGCCTTTGTAAGTCATGGTGCTATTTTGTCTACCAAACTCCATGCCAGGCTCATTTTGTGTAAAGAGACAACTATGCTTTTCTCTACTTAATGGATATTTTCTGAGGCAGTAGCATCACTTTTTGTTATAATCACAGGATTCTGGAACACCATGATAAAAAAGCAAACCTTAATTCCTAAGAATTAGGATTTGTGCCTTCCAGTGCTGGATTTTGTCTTTTCTTCTGATTAAGAACCTCAGGAAACAGTTACTTTTTCATGGTCTATTGCCACTGTAGCATCACTAAGTCATCTTCCCTTCTAAATCCAAGCTGAGTGCTCAGTCATAGGTTACCTCACTGAATCATTAGCCCTGGGAAGAGGAAACAGCTCCCTAGTGTAGCAACTCTCCAGACTCTCTATTTTTAGCCAAATTAGGCTCCTTGCAGATGTCTGGATAGTAGACACCTCCCTAAATCACTGCAGCTTATCTGAGCGCCCTTCGTGAGATCAGCAAAACAGAGATTGAAAATAGAAGCCCCCCCCCCAGTTTCTAGGAGACTTAGAGTTTTCTATTTATTGACCTGATGGTAGATATACAATATGACTACTTTCAAAACTAAGTATACACGGTTTCTCCACATTTTTACACACAGATGTAATATACTATAGATAATTTAACATAAAGAAAGTTACTGAAAAAGTACATGGTATGATTCTAGGGATATGAGTATTTTATATAAGTGGTGCATGTATATTTGTATATTATATAAATATAGGTATAATCTGTAAATGTTTCACATTTATATAATAAACATATAAATTTAAGTTTATATTTGTTTAAAAAACAAAATAGAGTTGTGAAGATCAAATGCAAAAAGTTCCCACAGGAGATTTATCACAGTGTGTGGTCTGGGTGTGTGGCAAAGGCTTCTAGAGATCAGTGTTGCAGGTGGAAAGGGTGCACTTTGCATTTTTGTGCCAGAGAGAGACAGAGAGAGATAGGGAGAGAGAGAGGAGGGAGGGAAGGAGAGGCCGTCTTCTTGCTCAGCTCCAATGCTGATGTGCTGTGTGGTTTGGGGTGATAATTTACAATCCTGTGCTATATGGCTAAAATGACCCTGGTATTTCAAGTAGTGCATGTGATAAAAGTGTAAAATAATGTAAAAATATGGAATAGTAATAATATCAATTTCAGTCTTAAATGAGATAAAAGGTATAAAATGCATAAAAGTAGATGTATAAAATGCTGAAATAATATCAATTTAGGTTTGAGTGAGATGAAATTTTTTGAATAAAAATTCTATAATGATTTTGTCAATTGGAATATTATATGGAATGCGAGAAATTGATCATAGAATATAAGGAGGACATTAAATGAAGTACTATGTGTGAAGGGCTGAGTATGGGGTCAGGCACTTGGAGAATATGCACCAAGGTTCTTATTGCTGCTGATGTTGCCGGTGTCATTAACACCCTTCTCACAGTCAGCGTGTATGAGTCCCAAGGTTGTCAGATGAGGTATCTGGATCTTGCCCTTGGTAGCACCGAGTAAGCATTTAATTGTAACCATATGGATCACACACCATGCTCCCTTGGGGTCATAGTCACTGCTTTCTGGTTGCCTTTTCTTCAACAGTCTCCTGCATCTGTGTTTCCGAGAGGCTCTGAACACGCATGGCAGTCCGGATTTTATAGGTTCCATTGCTGCCAACATTTTCATACCAAATGGCTAACTGTGATCTTTGAGGAATTCAGGGGTTCTCACAGGGAGTAATTTGCTCCAAAGAGGTCACAAGAAGGAAAGGAAGAGAGAACATGATCCTTCAAGGAGCTATATAGGAAGACGCACATCAGCAGATGAGATCAGATTATTTGGCTCAGAAGTAAGTGGGAGAAAACCATGTAAAAGTCACCCCTGACAGAGTCCTGGAGCCTGTACTTCTCTGCTCCTATCTCCCCTGCTCAGTGTCCTCAAAGTTATGGGCTGCCTCAGTTGGGCTTCTTGGACTTTGGCTTCAAGGGGGCTTCCTGGACCTTGGCTGATGGGGAGCCCTAGAGCGAGGAAAGAGGATGACGGTACCTCAGCTGACCATGCTCCTTAATGTCTGTGGTGGGCTGACAACTGTTGTTCAATTTATAACCCCCAGGTGGACAGAACCAGTGCGATGCTGGGCGTGGGGGGCCCACCTGAGGGTTATTGCCAGCAGCATAGGAGGCAGCACTTGAGAAGAAGAGAGGCTATTGGGAGCTGGTAGAAGCTGGTGGGTACTCTTGAGAAGCTGTGAGGAGCTGTTGGTTCTCTTGGGTGAGCTTGTCATATCGGCTTTCCTGATGAACTCAGCTGTTCTCATCACCCAAGGAGCTCAGGACCTTGTTGCTGAGAGTGGCTTTGGTTCACTTTGGGGGAGCTCTGATCCTCACCCTGAGCATCACTTCCTGGCTCCAGCGGGGAAGATGGTGCACTGCTCAGTCTTCTGGAGAAGGTTGTCGCACTGGGTTTCCTGATGGGAACTTGGCTGTCCTGATCATCAGAGGAGCTCGGGACCTCACTGTTGCTGAGGATGGCTGTGGTACTTTTCAGGGAAGCCCTGGTTTTTTCTTTGCACATTGCTTCCTGGCTCCAGTGCAGATCCCTCAGCCTGATAGTATAGATCCTACATCCCACTGGCACAGACTTTCTAGATTCCATCACTGACCTTTCGGCCTTCCCAGTGCAGATCTGTGAAACAGGCCTGCGTGAGACATTATCATGGGCTCTAGGTCTCCAGGTGGACTCGTGGAAGGCATTGTTATGGGCTCTTGGTCTTCAGCTCGACTCACACAGGATATTGGTGTGGGATCCAGGCCCTCAGCTGAATGCTTTGGTCTTTCGTGTGTGGACAGAGTTCTAGCATTCTCTCTTTGTATATGATTCTTTGGGTGACTATTATAAATAACCTTACCAAACATGTGTCCTGTATTATCTTGTTCCCCTTGCAAAAATCCCAAACTACAACAATGTCTTTGTGGGGGAACTTGGTCTTTGTGATGTTCTCCTGGTGGCTCATGAGCTTTTGAAATGGACTGAGACGTTGTGCTCCATGAAGGCAGAATTGACTTGTGTTTACTCTGCTCACCACCGTACCCCAACATATTGGCCGGCCCTAAAGAGATACTCGTTGAATAGATTCCAATCAAATGAATGCACCAGAGATGCCTCCATAAATTGCAATTTAAGGCAAACCACCTCCTAAACCTGCTTTGTATGATAAGCTATTTTTTTTTAAAAAAGCCACATTCTGTCTGAGCAGTAGTTCTTAAAAATAAAGGCTCTTAAAATTCTCATCCACAAGCTGTAACTACATCACATTAGTGCTTTCCTCTGGATTGTGCACGAGGGTCCCAGATGTTTCGGTCTTTTATTTCATAGTGTTCGGTTTTCTATGAGGTTCCAATTAATTGAAATGGGAAAAGCTAAAAGCCCCGTGACAGAAGAACAATCTCTTGACAAAATCCACACACTCTAAAGTCAAAGATTCCCGTCTCCTCTTTGTTTAGGCCTATGAATCTGAAGAACAGATTTGACTGATTTTCTGTTTTAATATGTTAGGTTCAGTAGTTAGGATTTTTGATGCTTTATGTACATAGTCCAGTGGGTCACTGGGGAAACCTTTTAGACTGCATGGCTTCCTAGAGCATTGTGGGATTGGATGGGAATCCCAAGGGTGCCTGCTAGTGCATTGCAGGGTATTTTCTCTCTGGAATTCACCAGTTCATTTTCTCTCTGTCGTTTGTCTCTTCAAAGCATCAATCAGTGCTTTTCCAGCAATAATCACTTCATACTTCAGTCTTTGTAATTTCTATCTCCTTCTTCCCTGTATCTCTTCAATGCAGAGATACCCCCTGAGGTAGTTCCTCCCCTTCCATTGCCCCGACTCACCCTAGGTAAACGTGTTTGCAATTACAGTTCCCCACACCACAGGGCCAGCCAAGCTCCATGTAGCTCTAATGATGGGGATGCTCATTGTCCATTAGCTGACAGGGAATTCCACATCAGAGTCATACTTTACTCCAGGACCATTGCTGTGTGCCTGCTGCTTTAGATTTGGATTAGAAGAGATTATATCTGATCATAGACTCAGGTACAGGTGACTTACTTAGGAATTGCTCTTCAAGAAAAGTCCTGTGAGGGAGAAAAGACCAGCAGGATAAGCAGAGGAAAGAGTTAAGTGAAGATGTGGTCTCAGGTAAAGCCTGGCTTTGACCTGACCCATGGGGCCTTCTGAGGAATAAAGTGCTCCAGGAGGTTGGCCCCTTACTAAAGAAAAGAGGATTTTCTTTTCTGTTCTTGCTGTTGATTCACCACCTGCCAGGCACTGTTTGTGACTTTCCTTTGGGGAATGTTTCCCCTTCCAGATGAAGCAGTTCTGGTCAATATAATACCAAGCAGGAGTAGATATAAGCTGTTAGATCCAAAGCTCTAGGCTACTGGGGGTTGGGAGCACTTGGCTGCCACAGGGTCTGGGCAGGGTGCTCAGAACACTTGCTGCCTTCCCCTTGCATGCTTTCAGAACACGCCCACGAGGGAGCAGTTAATAATAGCACCATTCTACTGGTGAGTCAGTGGGGTATCAGGTTGTGTTTCTTAGAGAATAGTTTCTTATTAAACACAAGTTTCATGTGTTTTACTGAAACACAAGTTACCAGTACTTGAGAATGTCTTCCTTAAGAGTGAAACAGAGAAAGGAAGCATTTGAATAATGCCAGTGCTTACTAAATCAAATCATGACTATGTGCAAGAAAAGTATAAACCCAATATTTGTCATGGACATAAATGTAAACATTCTCAAAAATTCCATAGAGCTAATCCAACTACCAAAAATTGTTTATGTTACTACAAAATGGAATTCATTTTAAATAATCAGGAGCAGCTCAAAATTCAAAAATAAGTGATTGTAGTCCAGTATACAAATAAGCTAAAGATGGAAATTATTTGATACCAAATGATTAGCAAAAAAGCATTTGTGAAAATCCAATTCAAATGAATAATTTAAAAACTTACCAAACCAGGACTAGAGAATTTCCTCAATTTGTTAAAGCATGTCTACAAAATATCTACAGTGGACCTCCTACTTAACTGTGAGAAACTGGAAACTGACTTTCAGAGATGAGGAACAAAGCAAGGATGTTATTTCTTGCCACCCCTATTTAACATTATGCTCAAGGTCCTACCTAGTGCAATAAGATAAGAAAAAGATAAAAACTTCGTGCATTAGAAAGGAAATAATGAAATGCACATGCACACAAAATCTGTGTGTTTATGTAGAAAATCCCAATGATCTATCAAAAAACCACACCCAGGACTAATCAGTGGCTATAGTAAGTTGGCAAAATAGAAGTCTCACTTACAATAGAACCATTAAAAATAAAATAAGTATGTAAGCATCAATCTAATAAAGCAAGTACAGACTCTACATATAGAATCAAACATCACTGAACGAGGCCAAAAGATGGACACATTATATATGAATGGATTAGAAGATGTGTTATTGTCAAGATACAAATTCACCCCAACATAGATTAGATATGCAGTACAATATTGATAACATCCCAGCATACTCTTTCGTAGACATTGACAAGTTGTTTTAAGGTTTAAGCAGAAAGGCAAAAACCCTAGAATAAGCAACATGATATTAAAAAATCAGAATGAGCTCTGAGGGCTCAGTACTTGATGTTAAGGCTTACAAATGTGTCAAGGCATCTTTGTATTGGGAAGGGGCAGACATACAAATAAGTGACAAAATAGACAGCCCCGATGCCCCTAAAATACAGTTAGCTGAGATTTTACAAGGCACTAAAGGAAATTAACAACAAACAGCGCTAAGCTGGGCAACCATGTGACAAAAAAATACACATTACACAAGATTAATTTGAGATTAATCATAGACCTAAGTCCTTAGTAAGGTATAAAACTTCTAGGAAAAAATAGAATAAAAATCTTCATCACTTTAGTTTGGTGATAAGCTCTTAGATGCAACACCAAAAGCTTGGTCTGTGAAATAAAAAATTAATTTGAGCTTCATGAAAAACTTACTTTTTGTTAAAGATACATGAAATAATTAAAAAAGACTGGGAGAAAATATATGCAAAGCCCATAGAATCTGTTAAAGTATTTATATTCAAAATATAAAAAATCCTAAAAGTCAACAATAGCAGAACAGCACCATCATAAGATGGGCAAAAGCACTGGGCTCTTCACCAGAGAAGATAAAATGGTGAATAAGCTCAGCATCATTTGTCATGTAAATTAGCGCAAGGATAAGATATCATTACCATGGTTATAGTTAAAATTTTTATATTCAATAATACCAGTGCTGGTGAAGATGTAGAACAGAGCAAACTATTATTGATGGTAGCAATGTAAAATGGCACAGCCACTTTGGAAGACAGTTTGGCGGTGTTATGGTTCTAATGTAATATGTCTTTGTATCTGGAAACTGGTTAAAAGAAATGTGTCTGGTTGCCAAGTTGACAAGGGGTGGAATGTTATGGTTGATCCATTGTGTCAACTTGGGGAGTCTAGAGGTTTGGCTGAGTGATTCAGCAGGAAGCCAGGGTACTTACTTTGTATACATCCTGAGTATGTGGAAGTGGAGGGCATGGAGATTGTGTGAGAGGTATGCACCCCCTGGGTGGGGGTAGCCTGTTTACAATGTAAGGGAAGGAAAGAGGCTGCTTGCAGCCATTCCTGCCTTTTGCTCTGGTTGTTTTTGCTGTGCTTTGCTGCCCTGAACATTTGTTCTCTGCCATGCGCCACTCTGCCTCTGAACCAGCCAAGTATGGACTGACACCTCCACAAACTGTAAGCTAAATAAACCTTTTCTTCCTTCATTTTGGGTGTTGGGTATTTTGTTTTAGTAATGAAAGAAAAGTAACCAAGACAGGTGGTTTCTCACAAAGCTAAATACAGACATATAGCATGAAATAACCACAGTTTTAGGCTTGCCTAACTGCTCCCCAAAAGTGCCAACACAAACGTCTGAAAGGTAAATGTAGTGGTACCTCAGTTCACAGACTTGTGTCTTTCCACAATTCTGGTCACAAACCAAACTGGATGAGAGCTGAATCAAATTCAGCAGTTAGGTTTGATGTTGACCCGATGGAGGAATTTGATCTGGTTCTTGTCCAGTTCAGTTTGTGACTAGAATCCTGGAGAGTTGAGTTGGTGAACTGAGGTACCACTGTACTGTATGACTCCATTTATGACGTTCTGAAAGAGACAAAACTGCAAAGATAGTAACACATCAGCAATTGCCCGGGGCTTAAGCAAGTGGAAAGTGAGGGTGCTGCTCAGCTATAAAGCAGGATTGAGTTGTGTCACTTTTAGAAAAGTGGGTGCATCTTGAGATCATATTGCTAACTGAAATAAGTCAGACATAGAAAGGTAAGTATTGCAGGTTCTTTATACATCAGAAACACAACTATAAATAATTAAGGAGCAAAATGAGGGGTAGATGGCAGGGAACAGGGAAGTAGACCTTGTGGAGATGGGAAGAGGACCTTGGGAAGTTGGGAGAGAGGGAGGGAGAAGGAAGGGGTAAAAATGATGAGATGTGACATATATGAATCCCCAGCCACCAAAATGAATATTATTCGGTATTGGGAACTTCTGCTGATAAAGAGAATATGATAAGAGAATGACTCTTAGTGCATGCAGATGAAAAATATCACTTAGGAGGCTGGCGGCTCCTGAGACAGGCTGAGGAAGTGTTGGTGGCAATGTACAGTGGCACAGCTCCTTTGGGAAGACAGTTTGGCAGTTTCTTACCAAACTGAGTACAGCACATACAGTACGGTAACCACATTCTGGCTGTTATGAACATGTAGAGCAACCTTGATGAGGGGTTGGGGGGGGAAAAAGTCACTGGTCTGACTTTAACTTTGGAAATGAGTGAACACTGCAGGAGAAGAACACGAATACTGTGCTCAATCTGATAAAATTGTGTGTGCAGGGCTCTGGGTTTGCAATTTTGAAACCTGAACACGTGGGTACTGGAAAGGAATCAGTAAGTGTAGGGATGGCAGAAGCTGTGTTTCTCACTGTCGGTGCTGGAGTTTAGATAAGCAAGGGCAGATGGCTCCCATGACTCTAAAGTACTGGATTCGAGGCTGACTTCGGGGTGTACTCAGGCTTAGCTTTGTGATATATCTGTACTTACACGTATTAATGGACACTTATTGATGCATTTATTTGTTTCTTTGCCACGTCAGCTAAGAATGGCCAGCAGCAACGGCATGCCAGCAGCAGTGAACACACCTAGCAGCCAGATGTTGGCTTCTAAAATTATTGTGTAATAGAATCAACGAAGTCTCTTGGGAGAAATGGGTGATTCTGGAACTGGGACAGGGATATACAAGAGGAATTCATGGCATCTTGTACTGCCAGAAAACAAGGATGGGCTAAAGGTTAAAATAAAAACAGAAAAAACCCGCAGTGACAGTAATATGTGGAAGGGAGAGAGGAACCACGGGTAAAAGCTCCCAGTGGCTAACACTGGAACAGTTTGATAAAAACACCGAGTGTATGTTGGATTACACCCCAAAGTATAAAATAAATGCCCCAATCCATGTTGATGTAAATAAATGATTGAATAGAGAAAGGACAAATCACCCACGCGGAAGAATTCCACACAGTGCATACTTCTCCAGTGCATGAGCTGCGCCTGCGATTTTCTTAAAAAAGACGGGAGGAGGTGAGCACATTTAGGGTATCTGGCTTCTATGGAACATGATGAGAAGGGCATTTGACCTCTGCCCTCTTCCTCATCTCATTCCATGACCTTTCTCTATTCATAAGGAAAACATTTGACAAATCCCAGGTGAGGAGCAGCCTACAAAGTACCTGATCCGTACTCCTCAAAACTATGAAGATTACCAAAAACAAGGGAAGTCGGAGAAACTGCTACAGCTAAGAGAATGCTCAGGAGGCGTGATAACTAAATGTCATGTAGTGTCCTCACTGAGACCATGGAGCAGGAAGGACATGAGTTTAGAAATTCAGGCCATCTGAATAAGTGTGGTTTTTCCTTAGCAACATTTTTGGTATTGATTCTGTAGAAAAGATGAATGTTGGTATTATTGTACTATGTTAGAAATACAAGAAATTGAATATGGGGATATGGAAACCTTTGTACTCTCTGAAAATTTTGCGAGAAAACTAAAATAGAAAGTTCATTATAGGAAGAAAACAAAATGTTCCCTGAGGAAATTGGCATGGGAGAGAACAGGAGGCTGGGGAAACAGCCAAGCCAGGGCAGTTGTGAGCGAAGCACCCGTGCTGGCTTTATCCTGTGCCGGAGCTCCAGCGAGGAGGGGCCGGCAGCATTCGTCCTGCTGACATCAAGGCAGCTGGGCACTGATGCTCCTGCACCTGCCTAATTCTCTGTGCTTACAAACGCCCAGGCCAGGAGTGGTGATGGCATGGTGTTGTTTTTCTTTTAAGACGGAAGATGTTAATATATGAGTTGTTTTCTCTAAAACTTCGGTGTTTAGGTTCACTCGCAGTGTTTGCACTTCGCAATAAATAAGTGGGTTTTACTCTGTCATTTGGGTCCTCATCTCTAAAGGTGCAGCATCCCTGTCTAGGCACTTCGGGCTCTCTTGATCTGCTTGGGTGAAGTGGCTCCTGAAGTCTGCGGGTGTTTGCCTGAAGAAATGAGGTGAAAGCTTGTGGAAGTGGACATGGACATACTGAACAGACTAGGACGGTCTGAGGGGACTAAAGCAGCACGTTCTCATGTTCTCTACACCAAGGTGCAGAGAAAATAGCTCACTCACAGTGAGGGTTTGGAGGAAACAGAGCTAGGATCCATACCTGCACTGTGGACTCCCAGCTGGCTCCCCAGTGCTACACTGTAACATGCCATCCTGAGGGGTGCAGAGCTCTCACATAGCCATACAACTGAAGGGCTCAAAAATAACAGTAAATGTCAGGGCTTTGTCTTGGACCACCTCATCCCACCAAGATGAGAGACTTGAGAAGTTCCCACAGAAAAATTTCTGTATGGTCCACACATCTGGGAGAAAAGACATTCTGTAAATAAATGCATCTTTTTAGCAAAAAAATGCCATAGGTCTTAGCTAGCAGTATCCATCTAGCCACTGAGAAGAGCAGAGAATTGGTAGGGATTAGCAGAATCCACTTATCAGTCAGAATTGGCTCTAGCAAAAAAACCCAAAATCCCATCTGGCAAGCTGTGGTCATAAATGTCTATTGTCCACATTCACCCCAATACCAAAGGTCCACATCTGTCCCATTAAACAATTTCCAAGCGACAGCTCCAAGGGCATAGGGCTGCCTGAGGAATCACTGCTGATGCAGGTTTTATAATCTCCACTTACATAGCATAATTGGATTAAGTCTGTTTCCCAAGGAAAGAAGCAAACTGGTGCTTAGTGTGGACAACTGTTCTTTAGAAGCAAACTGTAGGGTGATAGAGATTACCATTCCTAATTATCTTCCATTGGGACCTGGAGGCTCATTTTTGTAAAATGCCTCTTCTCTCCACCAGGATAAGACAGGAAAATAAATGCTGCTATTGGTAGAATTTATTTACAATTCACCTTGGGCTATTTTCTCTGGCTTCTCACCCTCTGAGCCTTGCTACAGCTGCTCTCTTTTGCTCTTTTTTGCCAAGAATTCTAAGTACTCTCTGTTACCATTTGTTTGTCAGTCCACGCAAGAGGGTGTTGCTGTAACAGTTAGCTCTGAAATCTCTGGGGGCAAAGTAAATACAGGTTTATTTCTCTCCTGTGTGGAGGGCCTCCTCATTTCTTTTTTTTTTATTTTTAGGTGTACAGGAACACATGGTCTCCAAGTGTAGAGAGGGACACCATGGCGCACTAAGCCTCTGCTTGGAGGGAGCAGCCTTGTTTCCTTAGAGTTTTCTGGCCAGGCTGGTCACACAGCTGCAACCTCACTTCCTACAGAGCTGTACAAAGGACAGCAGATGGTTCTTGGAGAGCACTGTTTTCCAGACTTTTCTTCATGCCTGAGATTGCTTTGTATTCCTTATCTATTGTCTTTTGAAAGTGATAAAGTACGGGGTAGAGACTGGTGTGTACGTACTAAAGCTAATTCATACTCTGTAGAAGTGTGTTGTCCAACGTGGCAGTTGTTTGTCATGCCTGGGTATTTTCATTGAAATATAATGTAATTTAAACTAAATGAAACCGAAATTTTCATTTACAGTAGTTGTATTTGTAATGTTCAATAGCTACATACGTCTAGCGAGATAGCACTGGGCAGCAAAGAATGGAGCGCTTCCGTGATTACAGCATTTTCTAGCACATGCTAAAGTATCCCAGAATTTTCTAGAATATTTTAGAACAAATGATTGTTACTATATTGTGAATCTAAGCGAAATTTCTAGGGGTTTATATAGGTCTCTGGCTTAGGTGTTCTTTGGTGAGTATCAGCCTAGTGTGCTGCAGTGACTCTGAAGCTACGTTAGGTAGAAATATTTTTTATTCTAGCTGTTTTGTAGCCTTCTGTGTAAGATTTGACTGAAATAATGGACTTTACTGGATAAAAAAATTTGAAAAGCACCGGTCATGTAAAAGTGGCTCAGTGGACATAGGTGTCTTAACTCAAACCCTTATATTTACATTTATGAGCTATGAGAGCTTACAGAAATTAGTGGATCATTGGGGACACAGATTTACTATCTCCAATGATTCAGATGAAAACACCTCAGAAGACTGTTACAAAAGTCACAGGAATTAGCACAGATTTTCCTGAATCCCGGTGCTTGTACAAGGGCTCTAAAATAGTGAATACTTTTATACTCATCATTGTAATTATGTAACACTGATCAATAATTTAAACAAAACCTAACTGTGAGTGACTTGAAATGAAGAGAGATAGGAAACGTAATTTGATGAATCAGGACTGAGAAGTATCATACAGAGATCGACAGTTAATTTAATGAGGGGAAGTCTAGTAGGGGTAAACATGTTTCACCTTGGCGTTCAGAAATGTAAGCAGGTGAGCATAACACTGGGGACAACATGCTCCAGTGGCACCATGGTGAAGGACAGCGATTTCCCTGTTGCTCAGGAAGGAATAGGGCTGTCCAGAGAAGTGCATGTTCTGTACCTCTTTGAGCTAACAAACTATGCCTGGGCAAGGCTTTAGGCCTTGTTATGTTGGTAGAACCTGGGAAAACTGGCACTGTTTGCTTCTTTCAATAAATATTTACTGAGCATCTCCTGCGGTCCAGGTAATCCAGGCGGCAGTAGCAAACATGAAGATATTGGCCGCTGCTCTCTTAGAGCCCAGAGGTGAGGGAAGGAGATATTGATTAAATAAATACTTAAATGAACATAAAATTAAAACTGAAACACATGCCAGGATAGGACGTTTGTGGTAACTAAACGTTTATTGGGAGAACTTCTAATCAAGGAACACAGGGAAAGTTTCCTGGAGGATTAAAGATTGAGTTAAGACCTAGGTAGAATAAAACTAACCAGAAGTCTAGGCTCACACTTGTGAAAGCTGGGCTGAGGGAGAATGTGGTACATTCTAGGGATGCATTCAGTATTCGATTATAGCTGGAACATATTCAATGAATTAGAACTCACAGAAATTTTTTAAAAATAATTTTGATATTGTTACTTAATTTCTAAATTTAGGAGGAATATTGTTATTTTACCATTAAATATATAATGGTAGTTGATTTAACAGTTTTTATTTCATATTATTTTATTCCCCCAAAATAAAATTATTTCCTGTTAACTATAATGAGATGTTACATTTCACGTGAGTGCAGACTGGAGGGTTCTTGTTGGTGTAGAGCAGAAATGAGGACAGGAAGTGCCGGGGAAGCAGGGACCAGACCCTGAAGCCCACCCGGTTGTACTCTGAGTAGAGCTTTGTTCCAGAAGCAGTGCCAAGCCTGCAGGGCTGCAGATAAGGAAGTGGCCTGGTCACACCTTCCCACTGACACGGTTAGGCCTCCTATGGAGAATAAAAGTGGGAAAGAGTGGGTTTCAGTATTTGGTTTTCAGTAATTCTCCTGCCACCAGGAAATAAGAATGTTTACATCATTCTACCTCAAAAGCCTAGATCATGATCATTTAGAAGAAAAGTTTTGAAATAAAGTGTGATTTTATTGTTTTATCTCTGATTTTTAAAACTTAGAGATATTGGATAATTTTTGTTTATATGGACATTTGGCTTTCTTTTGTAATTTGTTTTATTTTTGTTTTGAAAATTTAACTCAAGATTCTTTTTACAGATTCATAAGCATTTAAATATACTAAGGCATTTTAAATTTTTTAAAGTTTTATTGATTATACACACACAGAGGCATACACATACCCACATACTTGGGACTTTTTGAAAACAATTTCAACTAATTTATTACTTTTAAAAGTTGGGGAGAAGTCCTTAATTTTTGTAGAAGCAAATATATCTATCTCTTTCCTCATGTGTTTTTATTTTTTGTTGCATTGGTACTTGATACTTTGAGCAAATTCAATTAATTCTTCAGTTTTAAAAATTTAAATTGTGCTCTAAGTATGCGTGTAATACTCTTTTCTAGCTGGGACCTATTCAGTGAATAAGAACTTCCAAAATTAAAACAAATAATAATTTTAGATATTATGTTTTATAATTTCTAAAGATAGGAGGGATGTTGCTGTTTCATCATTAAATATATAATAGTAGTTGATTTAACTTATCTTTCATGCAATTTTATTTGAATATAACAAAACTCTTTCTGTTAATTGTGATGAGATATTACACTTCATTGATTTACTTTCAATTTACCCTTGAATTTGCCTACTGATGCATCAGAAGTTTCCTATTACTAAGCCACCCTCACTCCAAAAGAAAGAAGTGTATGTCGTTGTAGCAAGTCATTATTTTGTTCCATTACTCATGCCTCCCTATCACCAACACTTATGAAGTGCCCTGTACAAGCGCTGCCTCCTGTAGGTGCTAAGGATTCAGCAGCAGGCAGTTAAGAACCTGCCCCTGGGGCACTCCCAATGGGGAGACAGACAGTAAGTGCTTCTCAAATAAATGTAAAGAAAAATGTTGGGCACCGAGGGCACCTCTAGTTTAGATAATGGGGGAGGGCATCTCACAGAAGTAACAGTTGCACCCAGACTCCTGCATGGCACAAAAGGGAGCCCTGGAGGAACAGCCCCAGATTCCTGCTCCATCTGTGAGCTCCTGGTAGCCCTCAGAGTGACACCACTGATTTAATTTCCATGCTGTCCCTTCTGCTCGTCACGCCTCAGGTGAAGACCTTCTTCATGCTGCAGAATCTCTGGAATCCCAGAGAGCTGTAGCCTCAAAAGCTTAGGGGTGCGTCTCTCTCATCTTCCCCATCTGTTCTTTCCTGTGGTTCTTGGCCCTGCCTCTGAAACTCTACTCTGCTTCTTTCCAAAAGCAAGATTGCAGAAGATGTGTTCTTTGTCCCTGTGGCCTTTGAATTTGTTCATCGTTTGCTTAACACATTTTCTCAGTGGCCTCTCTGCTCCAGGTACACGCAATCACCTTAGCCCCTCCTTAGAGGGCAAGGGATGCCTTGCTGTTAGACAGCCGCACATCCGCAGGGGCCGACGTCTTTCTCCCTCCTTCCCTCTCCTGAGCTCTCTGTGCCGTGCACGTGCACAAGCTCATGTCTCAAACTCAGCGGGCAAATGATTCTTTAGGCCCACTGAGGGCCTTGCTTTAGGTTCTTCTTCAGGCCTGTTTTTAACCTCAACTTCTTTTCTCAGATCCTACTTGCAGTTGTTTATTGTACAACGTGGTTATGAGAGGCTGCACTTCTTTCTTTGGATAGGCAGGCCTCTCAGAAGCGCATGTCCATCTTGTCATCCTACAGTGAGTGGAGGCAGAGAGGCGTCACCGATGCCGAGGGAAGAAGGCACCGCCCTTGGCCTAAAATCTGATTATCTCCAGAGAGTGTTCCTGGGCACTGACTTCCATTTCTTTCCCGGGCAGCATGGGAATAAGGGAACAAAGTGAAGTTTGTTAGAGTAAGGGATCAACATGTTTCCTGTTTTCTTTAGGGATATTTATGCTGCTATGAATTAAAAGGTAGGATGTATAGTACGTATCTTAGACATGCACTTTTCCATCAGTCTGTGTCACTGAAAATTCCTTTTACATTTTGGTCATTTTTCCCGGCAAGGGCTATTTGCAGTCTGTTGTTTTACCCTTAGGAGTATTTTCCTAAATATTTAGAAAGAGGTAGTCATATCAAGCTGAGGTGCGCTGTTTCTGCCCACCTGAAAATATCTCTAAGAAAGCTTCTCTGCCAAAGTCTGAGGGTGGAATGTGCTGTCTTTATGAGGGTGTATTTTCCAACTGTGAAGATGACCAGGAAGGAGGTGAGCATTAGTTGGCTGTAGTACTAAAGTGGTGATGCCACTAATAGGATCCAAACCTTTCCAGGCATGTCTGAGATAGTTAACGCTGAAGTTTCTCTACAAGCTATGTCCAGAAATTGGCCATTATAGCTAGGGAGCTGGCTTTACCTCAGTGCTTCCCTCTTCTTTCCACTCAGTTAGTTATAGTTTCCTATGGGCAAACTTTCTTGAATCTCTCTGTGTGACCTGTCTTGGTCTCTGTGACTCATGGCCTGGTACCCTAAATGAAGATGTAGCAACTATAGGTTGGTTTTGAAGTTAGAAACTTTGGGCTGCAGAGAGTGCTTCAGGATCTAGAGGCTGAGAGGCTGTTCACCTCTTGAGGGAATCACCCACTTTCTCACATGCAACTTGTGCCAGCTTGAGGTCTGGGGCTGGTTGGTAGAGGGAGACAGGGCACAACAGTATATAACCATCCTTGCTTTGCACAGCTTCTGAGACATTAGTGTAACAACTCTGAATTCACTACATCTTCTTTTTTTGCTAATGGCTGAGGAATTGATGCTTCTCACATTATGGAAAAGTCATCTGCATTGAGGTACAGTACATGGCCGCAGCATGTACACTGCTGTCTGAAGTTGGCTCTGACCTCAGGTCACATTTCTGCCACTTCTTCATTGAGAACTTAGGGCAAGTTATTTGGCCTCTCTGGGCATTAGTTTTCTCACGTGTAAAGTGGCTGTGGTAATAGCAACTACTTACAGAGATGAAGATTAAATAAGGTAATATGCCCAAAGCATTTAGCATCATGAAGTTGGATTATAGTACTCCTTCTTAGTATGGAGGGTGTGTGTATTTTAGATCCTGAAAACTAGAAATTGCATGCAAGAGTCAATCTGTAGTCCTTTAAAGGCTTGTTAGAAATTTGAGATTGAGATGACAGACTATAAATGTGATAACTATAATCCTGTGACCTTTCTCCACCCCAATGCCACAAACAAAGTTACTGTAAGCCCGGTGTTTCTTCTTCAAGTGTGCTGTTTACTTCAGAATGTATTAATAGTGCCCTCTGCTGCCCGTAGCAGTGCAGCTTAATGGAAGCTCTTGGGGCAGAGGAGGTGGGGTGTGGGGCTGAGCATCTGGCGCTGCCATTTCTCCCGTTCATCCGTAATCACATTCTCCTCCTGGTTCACAGCTCCATGTTCTCGCCTGCATTGCTAGCTAAGCTCTGAATCATCAATCTCAACCTTTAATTTAAGATTGTGCCTGGACCTGAACCAAACCATAGATAGATCCCCTTAAAAGTTGTGCAGATGAAAATGCTCAGCGCTCTTGATTTGGACCAGCAGCAGGCTGAGATTTGTTCCAGGGTGGAGGAAGCCAAGTCTATTTTCTTGTGTAGCAATGTGGGACCCAAGTCATGGTCCCAGGGCTGGCTGGGTGATTTTCTAAATCAGAACACTGTGTAATGTGGCTTGCCATGTTGATTAAGTTCACTTTTGTTTCCTGTTTTCAGCCAAGTGCAGTCGTGGGTTCTGTAGGACAGCATTCTAAATCTGCTCACTTTGTCTTTACAGTGCTTGCCGCCCCAACTGAAAAAGTGAGTTGTGGAGAAATAATGATGTGAAGTTTTCTGAAACGCTGAGGCCCTATTTGCATACTGTCCCATTTAAGCTTTATCATTTTAGTTCTATTGTAGTATGCTCTTCACAGGAATACAACATGGAGAAGTTGGTGATGACATGCTAAGTGTCCAGGAAAGCCTTTCTATACCGTTCTTCCTGAGTGCAAGTGGGACACAGGAAAACACTGGAGAACCACGAGACAATCATTTACCTTCTGCAAGGGGATGTGTGTTCTGAGTGACTTGGCAAGTGGTCGAGACAGATTTGCCCTGTGTCAGTAGTAGGCCCTCCATTCCACCCCTGTGACCCGTGTCGGGGATGTGTGTGCAGGACGGTGCAATCTGAGTCCCTGGGTGAAAAATATAACTAATTTCTACCATATCCTAGCTGGAGAGCTTGGAATTCACCCAATCATCGATCCCAAACACTTTAGCTCACCATTCAACTAAGAGAGAAATGCACAGTTCATGATACTGCATGTGTTTTCCACACCTGCAAAGTTACATTTGCCTCCACATAACTTCACAGTATACTGTAGCTCAGTGCTTATGAAACCAAGCTCTGGAATCTAATAGACCTGACTTTCAATTCTAGTTATGCCAGTTATTACTTTTGCAATGTTGAATCAGCCGTCTTTCCTTATTCTCTTGATTTTCTTTTCCCCATAATAGAAATGCTCATCTCATCTAATAGTCCTGGTGAGGATTAAAATTGGTAATCTCTGCAGGCACTTTGCATAATACCCAGCACAATCAGTGTTGGCTGCTGTTTTAGTGATGGTGTCAAGGTGGAAAGGAACTGGTGCGTTCATTTTAGAACAAGAAACAGGGAATGGATCCAGAACAGTGGTAGAACTGAGTCACTCTCTTCCTGACCTACCAAAAAGTTCTGGATTTGTATATTCTTGTGAGTCTTCAAGGGTTTTCATATCTCATGTCATTAAGCATTTATCAGATCTCTAATTTTACAGGTCTAGACAATGCCAGCATTGGAGGGTAGTTTTGAGGAGTAAGTACTGCTGTGTGTGGGCACTGATGCATATATAACTCTAGGGAACTTAAAATAGACTTGTAACTTCTTGTCATATTAGTAGGAGCATTCGAAGACACATGTCATCACCTACTCTCACTACCACTTGATAGAGGAAACTAGAATTATATATAGTGCTTTGCATTTTTCATTTCTCCTTAACATATGTGGTTAGCTTAGGTGTTTGGGTACATTGTTCTGGAATGCCAGGAATCTCAGGTCTGATGCGGTAAAAGTTAATTGGATTTATATGCAAGGGATGCAAACTGTACTGTCCTGGATGCCCACCTAACACTGGTCACAATGGTAATGAGAGAGAATATAACTGGAAGACCAAAAATGGTTTGTTTCTATGCTTAATAAGTGTATCTTTATGGTAAACTAAAAATATTCTGTGTTTTTTGAAAACGAGCTAGTTTGAACTTCAACCAGCTCTTAGGAATCATTAGCACAGTGGTCTGGGGGCTCTGAAGCTCTCACCTTGTGGATGACTCTGTGTCCCAGCAGCCTCCTCTGAGGAAGGACTGGAGACTGGAGTAGATCCCAGGCTCATCTCTGAAGGCCAGTTCAGTCCCACGTGCTTTTCAGAACGGCCCAAAGATCTGTGAACCTGAGGGTGGGATAGAAATGTGTGGGTCTGAGCCAAGCAATTCAAAGCCATTTGAAGAGATTACTGCAGCTTATGTGTCCTTTACTGTAGTGAATAAGCAAGTGGCGTGCTGTCCCCAGAGACCAGCGCCGCTTAGTCACCACACTCTCTGAGGACGTCCCAGACTTGCCAAGGCTAACGCGAATGTGGTCTAAAGGAGAAGCAACACACTAACTTGTGGAAAGAGGGGATTTCTGGACAGGAAGGGAAAGGGAGGTGAGGTTATGGTGTATCTATTGCCTTTACTGTATCTAGTTATTTCTGGGGGGGAGAGAGAGGGAAGAGAGAAATAAGGAGAGAGAGACAGAGACAGAGACAGAGACAGAGACAGAGACAGAGACCGAGCTCTCTGCGCGAAAGGGAATGTGCCCACCTGACATCGTAGCAGCAGGTTAGAGAGATGGCTTACAACTTGTCCTGTTCAAAGGAACTAAATGCGGGTTTCCAGTTTCTGTTCGAACATGGTGGTCATTCTATATGGAGACATAGAAGAAAGAAAACTAGGTATTTGATCCACTATCACAAAATCACAACAGGCTCTGGAGGTGGAAAGACGTGGATGAAGCCTGAGTGTTTCACTCCTTCACAGTCCAGGCTGGGACTTGTCCTAACCCATCTGGTTCAGGCCTCTTCGCATCTCTGCCCACACCGTAGCCACCACTCTTATCTGCAGTGTGCTGTAAGAGTAAAGTCCCCACCTGATTGTAAGTACTCAGCATTAAAAAAAAAAAAAAAATATATATATATATATATATATATATATATAAACATGTTTCAATAATAATTTTATGTAATTATCTCTTGATATGGTATATTGGGTTAAATAATTTTTTTTTTACTTATTTCTTCTCACCATTTTAATGTGCTGCTAGAAAGTTTTATTATTTGTACAGGAATGGTGCCCAATCTTTTTGGTACCAGGGAACAATTTCATGGAAATAATCTCTTCATGAACTAGTAGTGAGGAGATGACTTGGGATGATTCAAATGCATTACATTTACTATACTTTATTTATATTATTATTACATTGTAATATATATTGAGATAATTATATAATACACCATCATGTAGAATCAGGTAAGTAAAATGACAGGTAGGCCATTCACGGACTACAGTAAGTATTGAATTCTGATAGAAACCCTGCCACCAGATGCAGCGTAACTGTCATTTGTGACTCATTGATAGGATTTTGATATGAGTTTGCAAGCAGTTGACTTATTATGGAACCTGTGCGGTCAAACCTCTCTGCTAATGTTTACTTGTATTTTTAGCCACTCTCTAGCACTAGCATCACTGCCCAAGTTCCACCTCATATCAGCAGGCACTGGGTTTTCACAGAGAACACGAAACCTAGATCGCTCACGTGTAAAGCTCAGAGGGGTTTGGCTCCTATGAGAATGTGACACCACCACTGATCTGACAGAAAACAGAGCTCAGGCAGCAGTTTGACCTCTGGGCACAAATACAGCCACAAATACAGACGAAGCTTTGTATGACTGCCTTACCACTTACCTCCTGCTGTGTAGCCTGCTTCCTAGGAGGCCATGGACCCGTACTAGTCTGTGGCCCAGTGGCTGGGAACCTATGGTGGATGGCAGCCACATAAAATTTCAAGGTTTCACTATCCTGTTGGACAGTGCTGTTGTGTAGAATTAGGACCAGTGAAAAATGATGGGGCGAGAGGTAATGACAGGGAGAACACTGCTGCGTGCCAGACTCTATGCCCTGTTCTCGAAACCTCTCAATAGCCCAGTGTGTTGACAACTGTATTTATTTTATTGTTTTATGGGTGAGACATCTAGAGAAGAAATGATTTTCTCAAAGCCCAACAATTAATGTGTCAAATGGTGATTCAAATTCAGTGTTTGGACTCAACAGCCTAATGTCTTAGCTATTAATTATGGCCTTTGCTGCAGTGGGGTGCTCAATACTGTCTACCTTGCCAAGTAATTTTGAGGATTAAATGCAGTGTTGTGGGTGAATCCTAAGCTTAGAGCCTGACAGTAACAGCTCCAGAAATAATTATGGATGCTATTAATGTTATCATAATAATAAGCAGGAGAAGCAGGAGCCGGAGCAGATGAAGAGGAAGTAGAAAAAAGACGACGATGAGATGAAGGAGAAGGAAGAAGGAGAGGAGGGAGAAAAGAAAGAGGAAGACGAGGAAGGGGAGGGAGGTTCAATGTTCACCTGCCCTGTTAGCCTGGTTTTTGCTGGTATGAGGGTAGTAAAATCAGTCTGGCACTTGAAAATTTGTTTCCACAGCAGGACTCCTCACTATGGCCTCTTGGGTGCATAAGAAGCTAGCTATGGCAAAGGAGGTGCAAGTACTTCCTGCCGGGGCAAGTACTGGCAGGAAATGAACGAATGGCAGATGAGTAGGTGGGGCAGGAACTGGGCTGTCTTTTTAGCATCTGACTCAACCATGGAAACTGTGACCACTACCCCAGAACTCAAAGACCCTGAGGACTGAGGAAGGTTTGGCTAGCTGTTGAAGAGTTCAGCGAGGTGGATGATGGAAAGATGCTAAAGTCTTACTGAGAAAGATCATAATTTTATACCAGCCAAATGCCAATGGGAATCAGAGTGGTAGTTTCTTCTAAGAGGATTCTAGAAACTTATCTTATGTAATTGGTCTTGTTCCAAATGAGCAAAGAAAACCTACTTCAGTGGAGTGAACAATCAAGCTTACTGGGTGGTGGGGAAACTGCAATACCACAAAGCCTTGAAATGAGAAGGAGGTGGGGAAGACATTATGTGACTACCTTGCTCTTGCAGTTCCTGGTAACAGTTCACAACATAATTTAGTAGGGAAACCATCCAAGCTACTCTCTGCCACCTTTTATCAACTCAAGCACAGAGCCTTTCACCGTCAAAGACCAGAGCAGACTCCTTCTGCCTGCAGAGCAGCAGATAGAAGGGTCAGGGTTCACTCGGTCCTTCGGGGCCAGGCCAGTCTACCTGGATGTTTGCTATGTGATACCTCCTTGACTCCACATGCTAACTCTCTGAAGTGTTTATTTTTATCCCTCATTTTACAGGGGAGATCAAATTATTCTGCTGGTCCATTTAATTAGAAATTGACAGTCAGATTCCTAAACTAGGTCAGTCTCACTCCTAATTCCCTACTGATTCTGTGATGTCCCGCAGCTTTGCTTTTTTTTTTTTTTTTAATTTTATTTTAAAGACAAAAGAATGGAGACATATGAACCAGAAAAGCCATAAACAATACAGAAAATACAAAGTTATACAGAATATAGTAGGGAATTAGAACTGGATGTTGTATTACATAGTTATCTTCACATTAGTTAACACAAAAACATTTACCAAATTATGGATAAGATAGTAGGGAATTTGCACTGGATGCTGTATAATATAAAGTTATCTTTATTTCTGCTAGTACAAAAACGACTGAGGAAATACAGAATTATAGAGAACATAGAAGGGAATTAGCTCTGGATGCTGTCCTACATAATGTTACCTTCATCTTTGTTACTCAGGTTACACAGATGATGGCCCTTTTGATCAGTTCGTTGTTTCTCCTCCCTCATCTCCCTTGCCCTACCACTCAATCAGTTATCTTCCCTGTGATAATAACTGTACTCCTGGGTTTATCTATATCCTTGGACTCTCACCTTGGGAAGAGATATAGCTGCCTTAGACTATACTATAACATACAGGGGTGTATACAAACTGCCATGGTTGGAGGTGGGAAAGCACATATGCTCACAGCGGACCGCCCAGCTCCACCCTGT